>WNNG01000469.1:0-100261 GCA_018208015.1 Medicago ruthenica
GATGACCAAGCACTGTTTCTTGTTTCAAATTCGTACTATTCTATTTGTACTGTGCGTGCAATTCTCCAATCAAAATAGGACACATGGAAATTAATTATCACCATTTATTCTCATTGGAATGGAATATATCCTTTTTGGATAAATTCTGTGGTACAACTCAAATTTAATAAATCCTGCTGGGTTTTTTCGGTATACCTTTTAATTGTCGCCCAAATTTAATTCAAGGGTTAATATGTTTTTACCTCCATGTAATTTGAGCGGATTCCAGTTTACCTCTGTACAAAAAAAGTTTAGATTCCAACCTTGTAAAATTAAGATTCTCCAGTTTACACCTCTGATCTCATCTGACGCTGATGTGGCATGCCACTGTGTAATTAATTTAATTTTTTATTTTTTTAAAAGGAGGTCACGTTTCAAAGGATGTCACCTTTTTAAAAGGATGTCAAAGGATGTAATTAATTTTATTTTTTATTTTTTTAGAAGGAAATTAATTATCACCTTTTTTTAAAAGATGTCACGTGTAATAATTAAATTTAAAAAAACAGAAAATAATTAAAATAAATAACCAAAAAACAGAAAAAACATTAAAATATCAGAAAAAAAAATATTTTTTTTTCAAAAATTAAAAAAATTCGAAAAAAAATTCAGATTTTTTTCAAAATTGAAAAAAAATCAGAAAACAATATTTTTTTCATTTTTTTATTTTCGTTTATATTTATTTAAAAATAAAAAACAATTTAAAATATCTGAAAATTAATTTTCAAAAAATAAAAAAATAGAAAAGAAACTCAGTTTTTTTTCAAAAAATTAAAAAAAAATAGAAAAAAAATCATATTTATTTTCAAAAATTTAAAAATTCGACAAAAAATTCAGATTTTTTTTCAAAATTGAAAAAATTAGAAAACAATATTTTTGGAATTTAGATTTATTTTGGTCGAAAAATTTTAAAAAAAAATAAGCTGAAAGTAAAAACAAGATGATTATTAAGGTGAATGTTGTTATACTAGTGAATAAGCGATTCTGAAGCAGAGTAGGAATTATTAAGCTGAACTGGAAAAAAGTGATTATGGTTTTACCTTGTGCTAGAAGGTTGAGGTTTGAACGTGTAAGAAGAAGAAGTCTCTAGAAGAAATGAAAAAGAGTGTGAGTGTGTGTGTGTGTGTGTGTGATTGGTTTGGTACTACTTATATTATATTATGAGTAGAAAGAAGAAGGCTTAAACACACTTTTGGCCCCCTAACTTTGCACTATTTGCGATTTTGGCCCCCTCTTAAAAAAAAACCACAATCCAGCCCCCTAAGTTTCCCTTCTGTTGCAACTTTCAATTTTGATCATTCAAAATTACCCATTCAAGACATTAAAAACAAGTGGGGTGTTTTGTTGAGCAATTTTCAGATTTATAACGCAAAGAATATGTCTTGGAACTGGTTTCTTGATCTTCTACTGTCTTGAATGGTTGATTTTGAATGAACAAAATTGAAAGTTGCAACAGAAGGGAAACTTAAGGGGCTGGAATATGATTTTTTGTAATAGGAGGTCAAAATCGTAACTTGTAACACCCATACTAATTTTAACTAGTATATTAGCATGTGCGTTAAACTGATACTGGATACATTTAAAAATTTCAATAATAATAATAATACATCACAGATGAGAGAATACATATTACTCGTTGTACAAATAATCCAATATTTATACAATGCTTAAACAAATGTCCATAAAGCTTCTGAGCTGGTACACCACGAGTAAATGCACTCCATCCAGTACCTCTATGAAGATCTTCGTCACGAACCTCTGACTAGCCTGTAAACCTGCACCAGAAGGAATGGGATGAGACATAATGTCTCAGTGAGCTCTACCCAACCTACTGTTGGCAACCACAGGGAACCTAGGGTCGCCATGCCTACCTTGGCAATCTTGGGGATTTCCTAGGATCGCCAAGTCTTTAACTGTCTTTGACTATAAGTCTTTCTGTAACTATAGCTTAGAACTACCTATAACCATTGCCATAACGGCCTATGACTATAACTATAATTGCCTATATCCATAACTGTGATCTTGTCTGTATCTATGACTTAGTGATCGAGGGGAAGACCTAGGATCTGTAACATCCCGCCCAAGACTCGAATAATTAATATTGAGACGATGTATCGGAGATGTTTTAAGCAAAGGACAATTTGGTAAATTGTCAGTTAATAGGTTTATTTATATGGCAAGAGTAATATTCCGCTTTAAGTATCAGTTATCAATGTGAGAAGCTTGAGAAGCAAGCAAGATAAATGAGAGAATAAGGGAAATGGCAATTTTGAAATTAATGCTAAGGGGAAGATTATTTTGAAATGGAACAAGATATTTATTTCTTGTTTTCCATTCCTTCCCCATTCCTTCCAAAATCAGATTTCTTTCCCCTTCTCCTCCAAGCCACACGCCCTCCCTCACTCACCATCCTTCATCCAAACTTCAACCTAAACCCTAGTGAGAAAACACTTGCAAGGAAGCTTGAGTAAGAAGCTAAAACAAGAGGAAGAAAAGAGGAACAAGGAAGAGCAAGGGAAGAGTTAGAGATTGGAGAGACTCAGGGCTTTGGTAATCAAGCTTAACCAGCATCAATTGAAGACTAAGGTGAGCTCCACAGGGTTTTAGAACCCGTTTAAGTAAGTTTTGAAAGTTTACAGCTTATTACTTAGTTTAGGGTTTTTAGAACCTAAATGCCTTTCCATGTAAATCCTTGATTATTGATGATATAAACTAGCCATATGCCTTAGAAAATGATCCTTAAACATGTTATTATGTCTGGGTATGTTGGATAAGCTGAAATGGTGCAAAATCACGTTTAAAACTTGCCAAATGCTGTCTAACTGCAGGTAAAATCGTGTCACGATTTTCCAATCGTGTCACGATTTCACAGGCAGGAACAAACCCATTTTCTGAGTAGGAAATCGTGTCACGATTTCCAAATCGTGACACGATGTGACAGGGCAATACATACTATGTTTTTTTCAACTTTTCTCGCACCACTCCGGCTTTCCAACGTTACCTCGGACCCAATAACGATTAGTAGTGATTAAATGATACTCTTAGGCATTGAAAGACCCATCTTTTGGGAAATGTATAGATGAATTATAAGACAAGGAAAGGTACTAAGTTAGGAGAGGATTATACTAATCCATAAGCAATCATAGTGAAGTCAAGAACCAGTTTAGGGTTTATCCCTTATGAAACAATGATATGAACCTAGTTCAGTTTATACGACATCAAGAATGATACAATGTTTGAGAGTAGAACCTTTACAGGTTAAGTACTTATGAATGATCCTTAAGGTATAAGAATATGATACGAATACGTTATACGATTAGGATCACGTGTTCATCAGACTCCGGGTTACGCCGGATGGGATTTCTCCGAAAGGGTTATCCACACGTAAGTTATAAGACTATATATGTTTAAAGAATAAGAACAAATTATTAAGATGGCTTGATGTGTCTCTCGTATGCTCGCTAGTTAGTATACGAGGGGTTCCTGTGAAGTTACCGCCTTAAATGGCAGCCGGAACGGTGAAGTTACCGCTCGTGAGGGCAGCTACACATCCAAGTCTATAAAGTTAATGTGTCTCCTGTCTGCTCGTCAGTTAGTATACAGGGGGTCCCCGTGAAGTTACCGCCTTAAATGGCAGCTGGGACGGTGAAGTTACCGCTCGCGAGAGCAGCCACACAAATAAGAGGAGTCCGGTGTTAGCCTGATATGATAGGAATTTTCACCGGTAAGAAGGGAGATGTACTTCGGGGTTACTCCACCCGGATGCACTCCGTAAAATGAACCAAGATAATGATTGTTTGTTCAACCCTAACTTCTAACTTTATGATATGAAAAAGATGAATACGAATATGAAATGAATATGTATACTTTATGATGATTAGTTCCTAGTGAACGAGATGTGATCATAGGATGTCCCCAAGATCACTACGTATAAGACTAAGATAAGAATAGAGTATGAAACACGTAAGATTATGAATATGAAAAGTATAAGAAAGATAGGGATATGTAGCGATCCTAGGTTTCCCTTGATCGCGAATTATGTAGAGAGAGACGGCGATCATAGGTATCCCCAAGATTGCCGAGAGTAGGCACGGCGACCCTAGGTTTCCCCCGTGGTTGCCAACAGTAGGTAGGGTAGGAGCTCACTGAGACATTATGTCTCATCCCTATCCTTCTGGTGCAGGTTCATAGGTTAGCAGGTGTTATTCATGAAGATCTTCAGGAAGATGCTGGATGGAGTGCAGATGCTCGTCAAAGTCAAGCTCAGGAGGTTGATAGATTATTTATGTATATGAGAATGTAAATGTAAATGACATTTGGATATTGTATAAACGAGCTATTTGTACTCATTCAGTAGTTCTATATTGTATTTATTATTGAAAATTTTAATGTACCCAGTATCAGATTAATACACATGCTAAATATTCTAGATAATTTAGTATGGGTGTTACAATTGGTATCAGAGCAGGTCGATTCAGACCGTGCCTTGGGTCATTAAAGTTTCAATAAAAGTAGTGGGACCATTGGGTTCCGGATGTTGTTCTAAAGGTCACATCTAGTTGAGCCTGATCAACTCAGTCTAGTATATGACAGTTAGGATAAATATCCGAGAGCTGAATGTGACCAAGGAGGATTGAAGTGTGTGAAAGACGAAGATTAAGGTGTCGGATTTTAAGACGGAATTGGCGAAGAAGTATTTGTGCCAAAAGGTGGCCATCAAACTGTAGAGTGACGAAGCCTGATAGTGGCAAGGTCTTAGAGACATAAGGGATATTTAACAGCGAGGTGAAGCGCCTCAACCCAGTTGGACGCATCGTTGGACGATGCCTTGTACGCGGAAGACATAAGGATTAAGGAATCATGAAATGCTCTAGGGAATGACGTGGAACCTTGACAGAAACCGGAGTTTGAGAAGTTAAAGTGAAGTGTGGACTAAGTAACAATTCTGAGTACAGAGTTGAAGAACCGAACTTGAATCGGATGAGATTTTAATGTCCGGACAGTTAAGAGAATTAATTATGGACTAAGAGAGTTATTTGAATAGATGAAACTATCCACTCAAGCGTGGTTATTGAGTATGGATCATAAGTAAGTTTGACCCCCATCAGATCAGCCCCGTCTATTGAACCAGATTTGTGAAATAAGAAGAGGAGATGATATACAGCCTAAGAACTAAGATGGATGAATAAGTGGAAACAATAAGACTCGTTGCATGTTAAAGCGTGAATCAAATTTTGGATGTATCCTAATGGTAAGAAGATTAGAAGTAAGAGAAGCTAGATTGGAATTTAGTGTACTAATGGACGAATTAAGTTGAACACCCTTGATTGGATGAACCGTATTGAATTTCCTCGATTGGTTGGAGAATGCAAGTTTAAGATAACACAAGAGTAAAGTAGACCAGTTTTGAAGGATAATCGGAATCTTAGCCGAGAGAAATTATATGGTATTTACTATATGGAAGATCGTCCTTTATATGAAATGTTAAGATTGTGATTAGAGTAACGGCGTTATATGTTTCTAACCGAAGAGTTTTCTCCCACGAATATTCAAGAAGCTGAAAGAAGATCACCCCGTATAGATAAGTCTTGAGGGCGGTAATAAAGTATAGACTTCTGGCTGTTCGACTATATGCAAAATTACTCAAGTGTTAAGAATCGAGCTTTGGATTGTGAATCCAGTAACAAGTGACTGGAGGAATCCAATAGATTATGGTAATGTGCAAAAGTTTAAGATCGTCTGAGCGGACACTCGAAGAGACGTAACTTATGTCTAGGCGTTCAAGAGGACCGGTAAGAGAGTGAATTTGTTTTTAGACGGGTGGTTTCCGAAGGAACTTGAAGAGTAACTTAAGGGGCATGATAGAGTTATGGAGACTGTAGTAGTTTCAGAAAGATTATGGAATGAAATCCTTACAGATGAAGATAAAATGTTTAGTAACGGGACTCAAACCCTCAGTAAATTCAGTGTACGAAAGATGTGGATCTTCAGAAGTCATAGAATGTTTTGGAATTTGCCACAAGTGGATGTGAGTGAATTTAAGTTGACTCAAGCATGCTTTTAATTAGGTTTCCACAATGTTTAATGATTATATACGATGAGCTGACCATGAGGAAATCATAGAATTCAGAATAAGGAAAGTAAGCATATGGCTCATGCCTGGAAGGAAACACAACGTCCGGTGATGACCATCCGTAAGTTAAGCAGATGATTTTGCTATGATATCTATAAGATATTAAGCAAAAGGATCCGTCAAGGAAATTTTATTTATCAATAGTGGTGTATTGCTCCAATTCTAACTCGAGTTGTTAAGAATCAGAGTGGCGCAGCGGAGTAGTCATCCAAGAATGGAATAATGAACAACGCTAAGCTGAGGCTTAAGTATGAGAAGATGTGGAGTGTTTAATTCCTATTATACGGGACAGTAGTAAGTATGAGCGATTTGGATATATCATGAGTTCTAATGGAAAGTTATGGAAGTTAAGTTGATGAATACCTTAAACCTCGAAATCCATGAGGAATGAAATATTCGAATTTGAGGCTTGATCAGAAACGACAATGCAGTGGCGAATGAGTTTAATTTCATGTTGTACCCATGTCATGATAACCTATATTAGCCGAAGATTTCGGAAGTTTTGAACTTAATGTTCACCAGTAAAGGAAGGAGAGCTTTTACGTAGATTAAAAGTTATTCGTAGTCCATGGTAAAGGGCTGCGTAATTTTATGTTATGACTAAAGGATTAAAGACTGAGTGTGCTTTTGGATAGCAATTGAGTAGAATTTTTCCGTTGGAATTAAGGATTTTGAATTCGACGTCCTGGACGAGAAATAAGTTTGTGAAACCGGTGATTTGTAACCATAATTTGCCTTATAGGTTGTTGTATACTTAAGAATAAACATGAGTAACATTGGCGGGGCAAACCCGGCAAGCCAGTTGAAAAGCAAATCCCGGATGTTGCGAAAAGAGTTAAGAGTAAGAAAGATTTCCCAATTGATGTGGTAGTGTCACAAATATGTTAAGATTAAGAATGATGTTCCGTTAATCGGACAAAGATGAGGTAATGTAAAGTGTACACATGCTCGCATATATATGTAAGATATATGCTATGATATATATATATTATATAATGATCTGTGAGACGACTTAAACCACTCATCACTTGGGCTAAACTTCTATAAATTTGGGATTTATCGGTGTAGAAAACATCTATGCTACCACAAGAAAACGAGAATATAAGTTTCAGCACAAGTGTTAGGATTGGATAACTCTAGTTTGGATTTGCAAGAAGTGCATGAACAAGGTTACAGTCGGCAAGTTGGATGCGAGGATTCGGATGACCTCATATTCTATTACGCAAGAAAGTGTAATGCACATCAAGTGCTTCAGATAACAAAAAGATTGTCGAATATATTCGACTTATAGAGTTGGAATCTAAGGGATTCCGATAAGTAAAAAGGACTGGAGTCTTGGCTAATGAAGGAAGAAGTAAGTGAGATTAATTCATGTATGATAATGGATTCTAAATTTCGAGGACGAAATTTCTTTAAGGGGGGTAGATTGTAACATCCCGCCCAAGACTCGAATAATTAATATTGAGACGATGTATCGGAGATGTTTTAAGCAAAGGACAATTTGGTAAATTGTCAGTTAATAGGTTTATTTATATGGCAAGAGTAATATTCCGCTTTAAGTATCAGTTATCAATGTGAGAAGCTTGAGAAGCAAGCAAGATAAATGAGAGAATAAGGGAAATGGCAATTTTGAAATTAATGCTAAGGGGAAGATTATTTTGAAATGGAACAAGATATTTATTTCTTGTTTTCCATTCCTTCCCCATTCCTTCCAAAATCAGATTTCTTTCCCCTTCTCCTCCAAGCCACACGCCCTCCCTCACTCACCATCCTTCATCCAAACTTCAACCTAAACCCTAGTGAGAAAACACTTGCAAGGAAGCTTGAGTAAGAAGCTAAAACAAGAGGAAGAAAAGAGGAACAAGGAAGAGCAAGGGAAGAGTTAGAGATTGGAGAGACTCAGGGCTTTGGTAATCAAGCTTAACCAGCATCAATTGAAGACTAAGGTGAGCTCCACAGGGTTTTAGAACCCGTTTAAGTAAGTTTTGAAAGTTTACAGCTTATTACTTAGTTTAGGGTTTTTAGAACCTAAATGCCTTTCCATGTAAATCCTTGATTATTGATGATATAAACTAGCCATATGCCTTAGAAAATGATCCTTAAACATGTTATTATGTCTGGGTATGTTGGATAAGCTGAAATGGTGCAAAATCACGTTTAAAACTTGCCAAATGCTGTCTAACTGCAGGTAAAATCGTGTCACGATTTTCCAATCGTGTCACGATTTCACAGGCAGGAACAAACCCATTTTCTGAGTAGGAAATCGTGTCACGATTTCCAAATCGTGACACGATGTGACAGGGCAATACATACTATGTTTTTTTCAACTTTTCTCGCACCACTCCGGCTTTCCAACGTTACCTCGGACCCAATAACGATTAGTAGTGATTAAATGATACTCTTAGGCATTGAAAGACCCATCTTTTGGGAAATGTATAGATGAATTATAAGACAAGGAAAGGTACTAAGTTAGGAGAGGATTATACTAATCCATAAGCAATCATAGTGAAGTCAAGAACCAGTTTAGGGTTTATCCCTTATGAAACAATGATATGAACCTAGTTCAGTTTATACGACATCAAGAATGATACAATGTTTGAGAGTAGAACCTTTACAGGTTAAGTACTTATGAATGATCCTTAAGGTATAAGAATATGATACGAATACGTTATACGATTAGGATCACGTGTTCATCAGACTCCGGGTTACGCCGGATGGGATTTCTCCGAAAGGGTTATCCACACGTAAGTTATAAGACTATATATGTTTAAAGAATAAGAACAAATTATTAAGATGGCTTGATGTGTCTCTCGTATGCTCGCTAGTTAGTATACGAGGGGTTCCTGTGAAGTTACCGCCTTAAATGGCAGCCGGAACGGTGAAGTTACCGCTCGTGAGGGCAGCTACACATCCAAGTCTATAAAGTTAATGTGTCTCCTGTCTGCTCGTCAGTTAGTATACAGGGGGTCCCCGTGAAGTTACCGCCTTAAATGGCAGCTGGGACGGTGAAGTTACCGCTCGCGAGAGCAGCCACACAAATAAGAGGAGTCCGGTGTTAGCCTGATATGATAGGAATTTTCACCGGTAAGAAGGGAGATGTACTTCGGGGTTACTCCACCCGGATGCACTCCGTAAAATGAACCAAGATAATGATTGTTTGTTCAACCCTAACTTCTAACTTTATGATATGAAAAAGATGAATACGAATATGAAATGAATATGTATACTTTATGATGATTAGTTCCTAGTGAACGAGATGTGATCATAGGATGTCCCCAAGATCACTACGTATAAGACTAAGATAAGAATAGAGTATGAAACACGTAAGATTATGAATATGAAAAGTATAAGAAAGATAGGGATATGTAGCGATCCTAGGTTTCCCTTGATCGCGAATTATGTAGAGAGAGACGGCGATCATAGGTATCCCCAAGATTGCCGAGAGTAGGCACGGCGACCCTAGGTTTCCCCCGTGGTTGCCAACAGTAGGTAGGGTAGGAGCTCACTGAGACATTATGTCTCATCCCTATCCTTCTGGTGCAGGTTCATAGGTTAGCAGGTGTTATTCATGAAGATCTTCAGGAAGATGCTGGATGGAGTGCAGATGCTCGTCAAAGTCAAGCTCAGGAGGTTGATAGATTATTTATGTATATGAGAATGTAAATGTAAATGACATTTGGATATTGTATAAACGAGCTATTTGTACTCATTCAGTAGTTCTATATTGTATTTATTATTGAAAATTTTAATGTACCCAGTATCAGATTAATACACATGCTAAATATTCTAGATAATTTAGTATGGGTGTTACAGGATCACTTTCTGATAACTGTCTATAACTATAGCTATGAGTTTTCTGTGACTATAACTGTGACTGTAACTTTGACTATAACTATGAAACATAAAACATATAAGCAGTTCGATAGCAGTTTTATGTTAGCTGTTAGCGTTGAACAAACAATTTAATCTGAGTTCATTTTACGGAGGGCACCCCGGGTGGAGCAACCCCGAGATACGTCTCCCTATGAACCGGTGAAACTCCTATCATATCAGGCTATCACCGGACTCCCTATGAAACGTGTGGACAACCCTCTCGGAGAAGTCCCATCCGGCGAATCCCGGAGTCTGATGAACACGCCCTATGACTGTGAAACGTGCAAGCACGCCAATAACTTTGATCTTTAATTCTTTAATTCTTTAACTTTAACGTATGAACATATAATCTGTCACTTTGATTCTGTAACAAAACTGTAATCTGTAACCTGTAATCTATAACCTTGGCTTATCGTTCTCATAAGCCTCCTATAATTGTTGGAAAACCAACTCTATTAACTATATCTTTAACTATGATTGCTAAACATTCCATGCTTATGGATTCCAAAGGAACCTTTCTATGACTTGTTCACCTCTTTAGGCTCTCTAATCATCAAACTATAAGCCTTCCCTAATGATCTAATCATGCCCTAAGGGATAGGTCCTTTAACATATAAAAGGGATACATAGCCATTACACATCGCTTAATGAGTTTGGGATAGCATTGGATGGCTGAAATGGTGCAATAGAAGTTGGAAAATTTTCATGTTCTGTCACCTTCAAAATCGTGACACGATTTTGGAATCGTGTCACGATTCCATGCCCAGAATTCGTGTTTGTTCCTGCCTGTAAAATCGTGACACGGTTGTAAAATCGTGACACGATTTTACCTGCAGTTGGACAGCATAGGGCAGTTTCAAAGCATAATTTTCACCATTTTTGGCACAACCAAACACACCCAAACATCATCCAGCTTATGGCATATTTCTAAGTCCTATAAACAACTTATAACATGTGAAATCAAGGAATTACTATAAGAGGAAGATTAGGGTTCTATAATCACAAACTTGACTATAAACTATAAACTTCAAAACTTAAACAAGGAGGGTTCTAAAACCCACTAGGAGCTCACCTTAAACTTAATTCCAACCTTTGCCAAGCTTTTCTTCAAAACCCTAGCTCCAAGTCCCAAATCTCTACTCAAGAGAACTTCTATTTCTTGGCTTTTTCTTTGCTCCAAGCTTCACCAACAAAGCTTGATTATCTTCCAAAGATTTTGGGAGAAGTTGCTAGCTCAAAGGATGATGATTTGATGATGAAGGTAGTGGGAAGGATGGGGCGAAAATGAGGAGAAAAGGAAAGGAAAAATCTGATTTGGGAGAGAAAGAAAATGAGTAGAAAACCTTGAATTTTTCTATATATATCCTTTAAGCCTTTTCCATTTATTTACAAATATGCCACTCCTTTAATTACAACATTGCCATTGCTTTCGTTTAGTTCCTGTAACACCGTTAAAGTCACGTTTAAGCGGGATATTACACTCTACCCCCCTTAAAAGAAATTTCGTCCTCGAAATTTAGAAAATCCTTCGAAGATCCTGTAAAGATAAATCCTTTCTACCTCTTCCTCTATTATGAAAATTTCTAATTCTTCTTACTCACGGGAATTCCATGACAGCTCTAGGGTCTGACATGTAGATTAATCACGCACTTCGATTGAACCATACTGGTTAAAACTTGTTCTTTAGCCATGATTTTCATTTCTATAAACTATAACATATGACAATCTCTTTTCCGCCGAAAGATTTGGTGCATCTTACATAACTATTACCTGTAAAGACGCATGGTTATCTGAACCAACTTTTCCATCTCATCTGACTATGATCTCTGTTCGACATATTCCTTACAAATCCAATTTAAAATTATTAGGTCTTGGATTTCACTTACCGAATTCTATCAGTTCTTCTTTAATTGACCATTCCATATTACCCTGAAGACGTCGGGTCGATCTGATTTTCCTCAATTATTCCAACTTTCCGAGAGATCTATTACATTACGCTTAGTTCAAAGGACTTTTGTCTTTAACTTTCGCCTCGTAAGGCGACCTTTACTGTTACATTCGTATCATTCTTCATATAAATTTATTCTTACACTGAAAGGCATCTGATATTGAGTAATCTCAAACGGAAGTAAAGTCTTTTACATATTCCTTCATGATTCAAATACAAAGTGATGGCTGAACTTACGGTACAAGTTCCTTTCTTTCCGTTATCCTGGTGTAGCTATCATCATACTCATAAGCATCGTTTACATTCCCACTGCGGAATCTTTAAAGCTCGAGAAATCATATGAGCCACTCATGCTCCAATTTAATTAACCAACGACAACGCGTAGCTAAAGGTCTTAGGGGCTTCATCCCTTCCCAGACTTTGACAATCTTGCATCAATCCAGATATTCCTTACTCAAGGAAATTAATATTTTCTTTACCAATAATTTCAAACTTATGAAAGTTTAGTACAAGTGACGTGTAACATAAGCCGTCTCACATACCATCATATAATATTATCCACAGCACATAGCTTCCTTACATGATCGAGTACGTGTACACTACTATCGAATATACGGTACATCACATCATCATTGTCCAACTATCGGGGTATCATACTAAATCAACATATACTTGAGACCAAACCACATCAACCAAGGTCACTCTCTTAACTTTTGATTCATACTTGTATTCTTTGAACATTCTCAATCCCATAACATAAATTATGATTATATTCCGTTGGCGTTATAACTTATTTTGTCCAAGGACATTCTCCGTTTTTCGAAAAGAAAACTCTACTCTGTTCGCTATCAAAATAGCACTCTTAAAGTCTGAATCCCTTAATTCATGACTTGAATTCATGTAGCCTTTTACTATAAACTATGAGTAATCCTCTGATCGGTGTAAAACATTTCCTTCCTTTAACCGTTAACATTAAGTTCAAAAATTTCTGAACTTCTCGACTGAGACTTTCCTGCTAAAACATTACCGACTGCGTACCACGGTTACGATACATGTCACACGACTATAAAATATGTTACACTACTATCTAAGTAGCATAATTCTGCTTGATCAGTATACATAATACTAATCACAACCTGTTACATGCCTGATACATGCGACATGCCAGCATAACGTAGGTACGATGCGGAAAAACTGTATGCCACAACATAATTCCTCTTTGGTTAAACTTACTATTCAAATTAACTTTAAGTTACCGAGCTGAAACAGCTAGATTACCGTATTAAATGTGGCTTTCCTTGCAATGTACTTATTGTGCTAGAAACACATCCTTTAAGTTATCAAACTACTTCGATTCTCTTTTCTCATGAGTTTCTAGATCCGAGTCATCCCTCGACTTATCTCTTAAAATTTCCTGTTAGAACTGATGATAGGTTCAAGTCATCATTACTTACACATATTCTGTAACTTGAGAATTAATCTCTTAATACCATTCCTGTAATTCATCTGGCAAGGACTTCACAAACATCCTTTTCCTTTAACTTCAACTTGATTTGTCTGTTAACTCATAATTGGATTACTTCTCCGCTGCGCAACTCTGATTTTAACAATTAACCTTGGGATGGAAGTAACACACCACTATTACCATCTAAAATCTCCTTGGCCAACCTTTTGACTTTATAACTTTGTAGTTACCACCCATGACCATCTTATCTTATAATTTCTCTTGTGGTTTAATCCACCTGTTCAACTTACTGATTACTCGACGCTTGACTTTGCGTTTCCTTTCGAACATAAACAAAATTCTTACTTCCACGAAATACACCGAACCCTGTAGACAATCTTTAACAATGAATTTGAGCCCAATGATGCTCCTATTAAAACAACTTAAGTTCATACATTATTTACTTGTGGTAACTTCTAGAAACATACTATGACTTCCGGAAATCCTCGTCTTTCATATACTTATTCGATTAATGAATCGAGTCTCATCCTGTAATTATCCGTAGGGATTTTACATCCACAACCTTTTTCCAAGACACTTAGGTCCACATAACTCTAACATAATTCTTGGTCACTCCGGAAATAATCCGTCTGTATAAACCCAACTTTTACCGGCTCTCCTGTAAATTCAAACACGTGATACACCTCTTCGAATACCTGATTAATAAATCTGTAAGCTTCAATACTTAACATTTTTCCATTGGATCCTTCCTATAACTTATTACTGTATCCACAATTCCATTCTAATCTTGTTATCTAAATAATAGTCCATCTGACTTCTCGACCGTTGCCCTCTTCATGGTTCCGAGCAACCCAAAGTATGTATTTTCTACCATCTTTAACATCTACCATCATAAGGTAATCTTTGTCGACTTACCGAATACTGGTGTAAGGAGCCCATTTAAAGAAAACATAGAACTCCTTAACATTAACCATAGCTTTAACTACAACTCGTACGTTAGTGATAATCTTCCTGTTCAATCTTCGAAACCGGTCTACTATAATCCGCCAACATAAGATTCAATCTTTAATCCATACCCTTAACGGGGGTTTCCTTTACTTATCGCTACGCTCGCATTCTTTCCATCATTACACCCTATAACTTTACTGGAAGTCCAGAGCTTCCAATAATTAACTTTTCATTCTTTAGTCCAAGTCGCTGGGTTTTGTATCACAATCCTTGGCATCTGTAGCCGGAAATAAAACTCTAATCAACCCTTAACTTTGACTTTCCAAATTACGGTTCCCGTTAGGATTCCAAATCATTCTTCGGAGTATTCTATAATCCTTTACTCTACACATCTCCTCGGAGAAAGCATCGCTCAATGATGCATCCACTAGTTAAGGTACCTGGCCTTATTCGTTAATACCTCTTATATTCCTGAAACTTTGCCATTTACAGGCTCAAATACTTCATCATTAGAATCCGTCCTTTGACATTAAACACTTGACAATTTCCGTCTTAAAAACTGACGTCTTAACCTTCACCCTTTGAACACTTCATTCCTCCTTGGTCACATTCAGCTCTCGGATATTTGTCCTAACTGTCATATACTAGACTGAGTTGATCAGGCTCAACTAGGCATGACATTTAGAACTACATCTGGAACCCAATGATTCCACTACTTTTATTGAATCTTAAATGACCCATGGCACGGTCTGAATCGACCTGCTCTGATACCAATTGTAACACCCATACTAATTTTAACTAGTATATTAGCATGTGCGTTAAACTGATACTGGATACATTTAAAAATTTCAATAATAATAATAATACATCACAGATGAGAGAATACATATTACTCGTTGTACAAATAATCCAATATTTATACAATGCTTAAACAAATGTCCATAAAGCTTCTGAGCTGGTACACCACGAGTAAATGCACTCCATCCAGTACCTCTATGAAGATCTTCGTCACGAACCTCTGACTAGCCTGTAAACCTGCACCAGAAGGAATGGGATGAGACATAATGTCTCAGTGAGCTCTACCCAACCTACTGTTGGCAACCACAGGGAACCTAGGGTCGCCATGCCTACCTTGGCAATCTTGGGGATTTCCTAGGATCGCCAAGTCTTTAACTGTCTTTGACTATAAGTCTTTCTGTAACTATAGCTTAGAACTACCTATAACCATTGCCATAACGGCCTATGACTATAACTATAATTGCCTATATCCATAACTGTGATCTTGTCTGTATCTATGACTTAGTGATCGAGGGGAAGACCTAGGATCACTTTCTGATAACTGTCTATAACTATAGCTATGAGTTTTCTGTGACTATAACTGTGACTGTAACTTTGACTATAACTATGAAACATAAAACATATAAGCAGTTCGATAGCAGTTTTATGTTAGCTGTTAGCGTTGAACAAACAATTTAATCTGAGTTCATTTTACGGAGGGCACCCCGGGTGGAGCAACCCCGAGATACGTCTCCCTATGAACCGGTGAAACTCCTATCATATCAGGCTATCACCGGACTCCCTATGAAACGTGTGGACAACCCTCTCGGAGAAGTCCCATCCGGCGAATCCCGGAGTCTGATGAACACGCCCTATGACTGTGAAACGTGCAAGCACGCCAATAACTTTGATCTTTAATTCTTTAATTCTTTAACTTTAACGTATGAACATATAATCTGTCACTTTGATTCTGTAACAAAACTGTAATCTGTAACCTGTAATCTATAACCTTGGCTTATCGTTCTCATAAGCCTCCTATAATTGTTGGAAAACCAACTCTATTAACTATATCTTTAACTATGATTGCTAAACATTCCATGCTTATGGATTCCAAAGGAACCTTTCTATGACTTGTTCACCTCTTTAGGCTCTCTAATCATCAAACTATAAGCCTTCCCTAATGATCTAATCATGCCCTAAGGGATAGGTCCTTTAACATATAAAAGGGATACATAGCCATTACACATCGCTTAATGAGTTTGGGATAGCATTGGATGGCTGAAATGGTGCAATAGAAGTTGGAAAATTTTCATGTTCTGTCACCTTCAAAATCGTGACACGATTTTGGAATCGTGTCACGATTCCATGCCCAGATTTCGTGTTTTGCACTGCCTATAAAATCGTGACACGGTTGTAAAATCGTGACACGATTTTACCTGCAGTTGGACAGCATAGGGCAGTTTCAAAGCATAATTTTCACCATTTTTGGCACAATCAAACACACCCAAACATCATACAGCTTATGGCATATTTCTAAGTCCTATAAACAACTTATAACATGTGAAATCAAGGAATTACTATAAGAGGAAGATTAGGGTTCTATAATCACAAACTTGACTATAAACTATAAACTTCAAAACTTAAACAAGGAGGGTTCTAAAACCCACTAGGAGCTCACCTTAAACTTAATTCCAACCTTTGCCAAGCTTTTCTTCAAAACCCTAGCTCCAAGTCCCAAATCTCTACTCAAGAGAACTTCTATTTCTTGGCTTTTTCTTTGCTCCAAGCTTCACCAACAAAGCTTGATTATCTTCCAAAGATTTTGGGAGAAGTTGCTAGCTCAAAGGATGATGATTTGATGATGAAGGTAGTGGGAAGGATGGGGCGAAAATGAGGAGAAAAGGAAAGGAAAAATCTGATTTGGGAGAGAAAGAAAATGAGTAGAAAACCTTGAATTTTTCTATATATATCCTTTAAGCCTTTTCCATTTATTTACAAATATGCCACTCCTTTAATTACAACATTGCCATTGCTTTCGTTTAGTTCCTGTAACACCGTTAAAGTCACGTTTAAGCGGGATATTACATAACTACTGCAAAGTTAGGGGGCTAAAAGTGCGTTTAAGCCAAAGAAGAAAAACGTATCGTATCGTTTGAGTGAGGTGAGGAATGAGAGGGTTTGTTTTGTTGTCATTTAGTGTAGTACGAATCATATCATAAGGTGGTGCATTTGCTCTGCGTTTGTGTGCGCGCGCAGCATCCGCAACCAACGCAGAGAAACGTGATGACCAAGCACTGTTTCTTTGTTTCAAATTCGTACTATTCTATTTGTACTGTGCGTGCAATTCTCCAATCAAAATAGGACACATGGAAATTAATTATCACCATTTATTCTCATTGGAATGGAATATATCCTTTTTGGATAAATTCTGTGGTACAACTCAAATTTAATAAATCCTGCTGGGTTTTTTCGGTATACCTTTTAATTGTCGCCCAAATTTAATTCAAGGGTTAATATGTTTTTACCTCCATGTAATTTGAGCGGATTCCAGTTTACCTCTGTACAAAAAAAGTTTAGATTCCAACCTTGTAAAATTAAGATTCTCCAGTTTACACCTCTGATCTCATCTGACGCTGATGTGGCATGCCACTGTGTAATTAATTTAATTTTTTATTTTTTTAAAAGGATGTCAAAGGATGTAATTAATTTTATTTTTTATTTTTTTAAAAGGAAATTAATTATCACCTTTTTTTAAAAGATGTCACGTGTAATAATTAAATTTAAAAAAACAGAAAATAATTAAAATAAATAACCAAAAAACATTAAAAAATCAGAAAAAAAAATATTTTTTTTTTCAAAAATTAAAAAAATTCGAAAAAAAATTCAGATTTTTTTCAAAATTGAAAAAATCAGAAAACAATATTTTTTTTCATTTTTTTATTTTCGTTTATATTGATTTAAAAATAAAAAACAATTTAAAATATCTGAAAATTAATTTACAAAAAATAAAAAAATAGAAAAGAAACTCAGTTTTTTTCAAAAAATAAAAAAAAATAGAAAAAAAATCATATTTATTTTCAAAAATTTAAAAATTCGACAAAAAATTCAGATTTTTTTTCAAAATTGAAAAAATTAGAAAACAATATTTTTGGAATTTAGATTTATTTTGGTAGAAAAAATTTAAAAAAAATAAGCTGAAAGTAAAAACAAGATGATTATTAAGGTGAATGTTGTTATACTAGTGAATAAGCGATTCTGAAGCTGAGTAGGAATTATTAAGCTGAACTGGAAAAAAGTGATTATGGTTTTACCTTGTGCTAGAAGGTCGAGGTTTGAACGTGTAAGAAGAAGAAGTCTCTAGAAGAAATGAAAAAGAGTGTGAGTGTGTGATTGGTTTGGTACTACTTATATTATATTATGAGTAGAAAGAAGAAGGCTTAAACACACTTTTGGCCCCCTAACTTTGCACTAGTTGCGATTTTGGCCCCCTCTTAAAAAAAAACCACAATCCAGCCCCCTAAGTTTCCCTTCTGTTGCAACTTTCAATTTTGATCATTCAAAATTAACCATTCAAGACATTAAAAACAAGTGGGGTGTTTTGTTGAGCAATTTTCAGATTTATAACGCAAAGAATATGTCTTGGAACTGGTTTCTTGATCTTCTACTGTCTTGAATGGTTGATTTTGAATGAACAAAATTGAAAGTTGCAACAGAAGGGAAACTTAAGGGGCTGGAATATGATTTTTTGTAATAGGAGGTCAAAATCGTAACTACTGCAAAGTTAGGGGGCTAAAAGTGCGTTTAAGCCAAAGAAGAAAAACGTATCGTATCGTTTGAGTGAGGTGAGGAATGAGAGGGTTTGTTTTGTTGTCATTTAGTGTAGTACGAATCATATCATAAGGTGGTGCATTTGCTCTGCGTTTGTGTGCGCGCGCAGCATCCGCAACCAACGCAGAGAAACGTGATGACCAAGCACTGTTTCTTTGTTTCAAATTCGTACTATTCTATTTGTACTGTGCGTGCAATTCTCCAATCAAAATAGGACACATGGAAATTAATTATCACCATTTATTCTCATTGGAATGGAATATATCCTTTTTGGATAAATTCTGTGGTACAACTCAAATTTAATAAATCCTGCTGGGTTTTTTCGGTATACCTTTTAATTGTCGCCCAAATTTAATTCAAGGGTTAATATGTTTTTACCTCCATGTAATTTGAGCGGATTCCAGTTTACCTCTGTACAAAAAAAGTTTAGATTCCAACCTTGTAAAATTAAGATTCTCCAGTTTACACCTCTGATCTCATCTGACGCTGATGTGGCATGCCACTGTGTAATTAATTTAATTTTTTATTTTTTTAAAAGGATGTCAAAGGATGTAATTAATTTTATTTTTTATTTTTTTAAAAGGAAATTAATTATCACCTTTTTTTAAAAGATGTCACGTGTAATAATTAAATTTAAAAAAACAGAAAATAATTAAAATAAATAACCAAAAAACATTAAAAAATCAGAAAAAAAAATATTTTTTTTTTCAAAAATTAAAAAAATTCGAAAAAAAATTCAGATTTTTTTCAAAATTGAAAAAATCAGAAAACAATATTTTTTTTCATTTTTTTATTTTCGTTTATATTGATTTAAAAATAAAAAACAATTTAAAATATCTGAAAATTAATTTACAAAAAATAAAAAAATAGAAAAGAAACTCAGTTTTTTTCAAAAAATAAAAAAAAATAGAAAAAAAATCATATTTATTTTCAAAAATTTAAAAATTCGACAAAAAATTCAGATTTTTTTTCAAAATTGAAAAAATTAGAAAACAATATTTTTGGAATTTAGATTTATTTTGGTAGAAAAAATTTAAAAAAAAATAAGCTGAAAGTAAAAACAAGATGATTATTAAGGTGAATGTTGTTATACTAGTGAATAAGCGATTCTGAAGCTGAGTAGGAATTATTAAGCTGAACTGGAAAAAAGTGATTATGGTTTTACCTTGTGCTAGAAGGTCGAGGTTTGAACGTGTAAGAAGAAGAAGTCTCTAGAAGAAATGAAAAAGAGTGTGAGTGTGTGATTGGTTTGGTACTACTTATATTATATTATGAGTAGAAAGAAGAAGGCTTAAACACACTTTTGGCCCCCTAACTTTGCACTAGTTGCGATTTTGGCCCCCTCTTAAAAAAAAACCACAATCCAGCCCCCTAAGTTTCCCTTCTGTTGCAACTTTCAATTTTGATCATTCAAAATTAACCATTCAAGACATTAAAAACAAGTGGGGTGTTTTGTTGAGCAATTTTCAGATTTATAACGCAAAGAATATGTCTTGGAACTGGTTTCTTGATCTTCTACTGTCTTGAATGGTTGATTTTGAATGAACAAAATTGAAAGTTGCAACAGAAGGGAAACTTAAGGGGCTGGAATATGATTTTTTGTAATAGGAGGTCAAAATCGTAACTACTGCAAAGTTAGGGGGCTAAAAGTGCGTTTAAGCCAAAGAAGAAAAACGTATCGTATCGTTTGAGTGAGGTGAGGAATGAGAGGGTTTGTTTTGTTGTCATTTAGTGTAGTACGAATCATATCATAAGGTGGTGCATTTGCTCTGCGTTTGTGTGCGCGCGCAGCATCCGCAACCAACGCAGAGAAACGTGATGACCAAGCACTGTTTCTTTGTTTCAAATTCGTACTATTCTATTTGTACTGTGCGTGCAATTCTCCAATCAAAATAGGACACATGGAAATTAATTATCACCATTTATTCTCATTGGAATGGAATATATCCTTTTTGGATAAATTCTGTGGTACAACTCAAATTTAATAAATCCTGCTGGGTTTTTTCGGTATACCTTTTAATTGTCGCCCAAATTTAATTCAAGGGTTAATATGTTTTTACCTCCATGTAATTTGAGCGGATTCCAGTTTACCTCTGTACAAAAAAAGTTTAGATTCCAACCTTGTAAAATTAAGATTCTCCAGTTTACACCTCTGATCTCATCTGACGCTGATGTGGCATGCCACTGTGTAATTAATTTAATTTTTTATTTTTTTAAAAGGATGTCAAAGGATGTAATTAATTTTATTTTTTATTTTTTTAAAAGGAAATTAATTATCACCTTTTTTTAAAAGATGTCACGTGTAATAATTAAATTTAAAAAAACAGAAAATAATTAAAATAAATAACCAAAAAACATTAAAAAATCAGAAAAAAAAATATTTTTTTTTCAAAAATTAAAAAAATTCGAAAAAAAATTCAGATTTTTTTCAAAATTGAAAAAATCAGAAAACAATATTTTTTTCATTTTTTTATTTTCGTTTATATTGATTTAAAAATAAAAAACAATTTAAAATATCTGAAAATTAATTTACAAAAAATAAAAAAATAGAAAAGAAACTCAGTTTTTTTCAAAAAATAAAAAAAAATAGAAAAAAAAATCATATTTATTTTCAAAAATTTAAAAATTCGACAAAAAATTCAGATTTTTTTTCAAAATTGAAAAAATTAGAAAACAATATTTTTGGAATTTAGATTTATTTTGGTAGAAAAAATTTAAAAAAAAATAAGCTGAAAGTAAAAACAAGATGATTATTAAGGTGAATGTTGTTATACTAGTGAATAAGCGATTCTGAAGCTGAGTAGGAATTATTAAGCTGAACTGGAAAAAAGTGATTATGGTTTTACCTTGTGCTAGAAGGTCGAGGTTTGAACGTGTAAGAAGAAGAAGTCTCTAGAAGAAATGAAAAAGAGTGTGAGTGTGTGATTGGTTTGGTACTACTTATATTATATTATGAGTAGAAAGAAGAAGGCTTAAACACACTTTTGGCCCCCTAACTTTGCACTAGTTGCGATTTTGGCCCCCTCTTAAAAAAAAACCACAATCCAGCCCCCTAAGTTTCCCTTCTGTTGCAACTTTCAATTTTGATCATTCAAAATTAACCATTCAAGACATTAAAAACAAGTGGGGTGTTTTGTTGAGCAATTTTCAGATTTATAACGCAAAGAATATGTCTTGGAACTGGTTTCTTGATCTTCTACTGTCTTGAATGGTTGATTTTGAATGAACAAAATTGAAAGTTGCAACAGAAGGGAAACTTAAGGGGCTGGAATATGATTTTTTGTAATAGGAGGTCAAAATCGTAACTACTGCAAAGTTAGGGGGCTAAAAGTGCGTTTAAGCCAAAGAAGAAAAAGGTATCGTATCGTTTGAGTGAGGTGAGGAATGAGAGGGTTTGTTTTGTTGTCATTTAGTGTAGTACGAATCATATCATAAGGTGGTGCATTTGCTCTGCGTTTGTGTGCGCGCGCAGCATCCGCAACCAACGCAGAGAAACGTGATGACCAAGCACTGTTTCTTTGTTTCAAATTCGTACTATTCTATTTGTACTGTGCGTGCAATTCTCCAATCAAAATAGGACACATGGAAATTAATTATCACCATTTATTCTCATTGGAATGGAATATATCCTTTTTGGATAAATTCTGTGGTACAACTCAAATTTAATAAATCCTGCTGGGTTTTTTCGGTATACCTTTTAATTGTCGCCCAAATTTAATTCAAGGGTTAATATGTTTTTACCTCCATGTAATTTGAGCGGATTCCAGTTTACCTCTGTACAAAAAAAGTTTAGATTCCAACCTTGTAAAATTAAGATTCTCCAGTTTACACCTCTGATCTCATCTGACGCTGATGTGGCATGCCACTGTGTAATTAATTTAATTTTTTATTTTTTTAAAAGGAGGTCACGTTTCAAAGGATGTCACCTTTTTAAAAGGATGTAATTAATTTTATTTTTTATTTTTTTAGAAGGAAATTAATTATCACCTTTTTTTAAAAGATGTCACGTGTAATAATTAAATTTAAAAAAACAGAAAATAATTAAAATAAATAACCAAAAAAACAGAAAAAACATTAAAAAATCAGAAAAAAAAATATTTTTTTTTCAAAAATTAAAAAAATTCGAAAAAAAATTCAGATTTTTTTCAAAATTGAAAAAAATCAGAAAACAATATTTTTTTCATTTTTTTATTTTCGTTTATATTTATTTAAAAATAAAAAACAATTTAAAATATCTGAAAATTAATTTTCAAAAAATAAAAAAATAGAAAAGAAACTCAGTTTTTTTCAAAAAATTAAAAAAAATAGAAAAAAAATCATATTTATTTTCAAAAATTTAAAAATTCGACAAAAAATTCAGATTTTTTTTCAAAATTGAAAAAATTAGAAAACAATATTTTTGGAATTTAGATTTATTTTGGTCGAAAAATTTAAAAAAAAAATAAGCTGAAAGTAAAACAAGATGATTATTAAGGTGAATGTTGTTATACTAGTGAATAAGCGATTCTGAAGCAGAGTAGGAATTATTAAGCTGAACTGGAAAAAAGTGATTATGGTTTTACCTTGTGCTAGAAGGTTGAGGTTTGAACGTGTAAGAAGAAGAAGTCTCTAGAAGAAATGAAAAAGAGTGTGAGTGTGTGTGTGTGTGTGATTGGTTTGGTACTACTTATATTATATTATGAGTAGAAAGAAGAAGGCTTAAACACACTTTTGGCCCCCTAACTTTGCACTATTTGCGATTTTGGCCCCCTCTTAAAAAAAAACCACAATCCAGCTGTAATGACCCACTTATGCGAGGTATTTAACAGTGTTACAGGAATTAAACGTATTGGAATGGCAAAGTCGTAAATAATGAGATAATGTATATAAATGGATAATTATGAAATTTTTCACAATTATCTCATTCCTTTCTCTCTCAAAAATCACAATCTCTCCTCCTTCTCTCTAGAATCCGACCCACCCTTTCCTTCACCCTTAATCCATCATTTCATCCTTAAATCTTTGGGGTTTCAAGCAATCAAGGATTGGTAAGAACTTGGAGCAAGAAAAACTAAAGA
The DNA here is from genome assembly GCA_018208015.1 of Medicago ruthenica. NCBI lineage: Eukaryota > Viridiplantae > Streptophyta > Magnoliopsida > Fabales > Fabaceae > Medicago > Medicago ruthenica. The sequence continues at coordinate 24,066 of WNNG01000469.1, forward strand.
AAATCAAGAAAAGAGGGTTTTACAAGTTAGAGTTTGGGATTAAAGCTAAACCAGTCTGCTACAGATCATAGGTGAGCTCATCTTGGGTTTTAGAACCCTCATAGTGTGAGTTTTATGTGTTTTATTTCATAGGAAGAATTATAGAAAGTTTGGGTTTTTACCCTAATTTCCTTAGCTAGTCTTAATCCTTGCTTATAAGTGTTTTTAATTGATGATTCATGATGGAAAACCATTTATAACATGTTCTGGAAGCATGGGTAACTTTGAATGAGAGAAATTGGTGGAAAATCGCATTTTCACATGATTTCATACTGATATGGTCGCTGTAGCGACGGGCCGTCGCTTGTAGCGACCGAGCAGGGAAATTCCCTGCCTACCCGCGCTTCAAGCGACCACGCTGGCGCTTGTAGCGACCAGGCTCGCTTGTAGCGACCAAGGCGTCGCTTGTAGCGACCAACCCTGTACAGCCCAACTTCGTTGAGCTGTTCTGGGGGTCCTGGTGCGCGCGGGCATGGCTTTTTGGCAACTGATTTTATGTATACATTTTAGAAACTTTGCCCACCATTTCAATTCATTCTAAAAGCTACCTAAAAGTCAAAAAGTTTATAAGTAAGGATTATGTAAGGCTTGGAAATATATAGGAATGAAGTTCAAAGAATAGGCAACCTTTTATAGTGGCATATGATAACGATATGCCAACTTCCTTGATGGGAAATGAGGGTTAAAGCATGAGGGACAAATCATAGTTTATCCACTCTAGGATATAATATAATAGGAAATGTTTAACAGTTATAGTAGGCTTATGAGAACGATAAGCCAAGTACCCTATGTCAAAGGTTAAGGATTATAGGAATGTTTACAGGATTAAAGTAATAGACATGTATATTTATTTATACACTTATTTATCAAAGTCAAAGTATAATAATAATTCAAAGTCAAAGGCATGTTCAGCAGACTCCGGGATTCGCCGGATGGGATCTCTCCGAGAGGGTTATCCACATGCAATTTCATAGGGAGTCCGGTGATAGCCTGATATGATAGGAGTTTCACCGGTTCATAGGGAGCTGTCCTCGGGGTTACTCCACCCGGGCCGCACTCCGTAAAATGAACTCAGATAATTGTTTGTTCAACGCTAACAGCTAACATAAAACACCTTATTCGTTTTATGTGTAATAACCCACTTATGCGAGGCATTTAACAGTGTTATAGGAAGTAAACGTTTTGGAATGGCAAAGTCGTAAATAATGAGACAATGTATATAAATGGATAATTATGAAATTTCTCACAATTATCTCATTCCTTTCTCTCTCAAAAATCACAATCTCTCCTCCTTCTCTCTAGAATCCGACCCACCCTTTCCTTCACCCTTAATCCATCATTTCATCCTTAAATCTTTGGGGTTTCAAGCAATCAAGGATTGGTAAGAACTTGGAGCAAGAAAAACTAAAGAAAATCAAGAAAAGAGGGTTTTACAAGTTAGAGTTTGGGATTAAAGCTAAACCAGTCTGCAACAGATCATAGGTGAGCTCATCTTGGGTTTTAGAACCCTCATAGTGTGAGTTTTATGTGTTTTGCTTCATAGGAAGAATTATAGAAAGTTTGGGTTTTTACCCTAATTTCCTTAGCTAGTCTTAATCCTTGCTTATAAGTGTTTTTAATTGATGATTTATGATGGAAAACCATTTATAACATGTTCTGGAAGCATGGGTAACTTTGAATGAGAGAAATTGGTGGAAAATCGCATTTTTCACATGATTTTATACTGATATGGTCGCTGTAGCGACGGGCCGTCGCTTGTAGCGACCGAGCAGGGAAATTCCCTGCCTACCCGCGCTTCAAGCGACCATGCTGGCGCTTGTAGCGACCAGGCTCGCTTGTAGCGACCAGGGCGTCGCTTGTAGCGACCAACCCTGTACAGCCCAACTTCGTTGAGCTGTTCTGGGGGTCCTGGTGCGCGCGGGCATGGCTTTTTGGCAACTGATTTTATGTATACATTTTAGAAACCTTGCCCACCATTTCCTTTCATTCTAAAAGCTACCTAAAAGTCATAAAGTTTATAAGTAAGGATTATGTAAGGCTTGGAAATATATAGGAATGAAGTTCAAAGAAGAGGCAACCTTTTATTGTGGCATATGACAACGATATGCCAATTCTCCTTGATAGAAGATGAGGGTTATAGTATGAGGAACAATTCATGGTTTATCCACTTTAGGATATAATGTAATAGGAAATGTTTAACGGTTATAGGAGGCTTATGAGAACGATAAGCCAAGTACCCTATGTCAAAGGTTAAAGATTATAGGAATGTTTATATGATCAAAGTAATAGACATGTATATTTATTTATACATTTATTTTTCTCAAAGTCAAAGAATATTAATAATTCAAAGTCAAAGGCATGTTCAGCAGACTCCGGGATTCGCCGGATGGGATCTCTCCGAGAGGGTTATCCACATGCAATTTCATAGGGAGTCCGGTGATAGCCTGATATGATAGGAGTTTCACCGGTTCATAGGGAGCTGTCCTCGGGGTTACTCCACCCGGGCCGCACTCCGTAAAATGAACTCAGATAATTGTTTGTTCAACGCTAACAGCTAACATAAAACACCTTATTCGTTTTATGATTTATAGTTATAGTTAAAGTTGTTAAAGTCATAGTTACAGGAAGTTCATAGTTAAAGATAGCTTATAGTTAAAGTCATAGGCAGATTAAAGACTTGGCGATTCTAGAATTCCCCTAAATTGCCAAGGTAGGCATGGCGACCCTAGGTTCCCTGTGGTTGCCAAACAGTAGGTTGGGTAGAGCTCACTGAGACATTATGTCTCATCCCATTCCTTCTGGTGCAGGTTCACAGGCAGGATCGCAATCAGCACGCAACAAGGGTAAGGAGAAGGCTACGGACTGATCGTGCTGTTGTTTTATGTTTGGATGATTGTATTATATGGATGTATTATATGTTGTGATACATGATGTACAAGTAATAAGAGAATTGTTTAACCTTGGATGTAATATTACAGTGTGTTGTAATATTTGTATGAACTTTTATTTTGTAAATTAATGTATCCAGTACGAAATTTTAATACTCGTATAAGATCCTAGGCAATCTTATTATGGGTGTTACAGAAATTAATTATCACCATTTATTCTCATTGGAATGGAATATATCCTTTTTGGATAAATTCTGTGGTACAACTCAAATTTAATAAATCCTGCTGGGTTTTTTCGGTATACCTTTTAATTGTCGCCCAAATTTAATTCAAGGGTTAATATGTTTTTACCTCCATGTAATTTGAGCGGATTCCAGTTTACCTCTGTACAAAAAAAGTTTAGATTCCAACCTTGTAAAATTAAGATTCTCCAGTTTACACCTCTGATCTCATCTGACGCTGATGTGGCATGCCACTGTGTAATTAATTTAATTTTTTATTTTTTTAAAAGGATGTCAAAGGATGTAATTAATTTTATTTTTTATTTTTTTAAAAGGAAATTAATTATCACCTTTTTTTAAAAGATGTCACGTGTAATAATTAAATTTAAAAAAACAGAAAATAATTAAAATAAATAACCAAAAAACATTAAAAAATCAGAAAAAAAAATATTTTTTTTTTCAAAAATTAAAAAAATTCGAAAAAAAATTCAGATTTTTTTCAAAATTGAAAAAATCAGAAAACAATATTTTTTTCATTTTTTTATTTTCGTTTATATTGATTTAAAAATAAAAAACAATTTAAAATATCTGAAAATTAATTTACAAAAATAAAAAAATAGAAAAGAAACTCAGTTTTTTTCAAAAAATAAAAAAAAATAGAAAAAAAAATCATATTTATTTTCAAAAATTTAAAAATTCGACAAAAAAATTCAGATTTTTTTTTCAAAATTGAAAAAATTAGAAAACAATATTTTTGGAATTTAGATTTATTTTGGTAGAAAAAATTTAAAAAAAAATAAGCTGAAAGTAAAAACAAGATGATTATTAAGGTGAATGTTGTTATACTAGTGAATAAGCGATTCTGAAGCTGAGTAGGAATTATTAAGCTGAACTGGAAAAAAGTGATTATGGTTTTACCTTGTGCTAGAAGGTCGAGGTTTGAACGTGTAAGAAGAAGAAGTCTCTAGAAGAAATGAAAAAGAGTGTGAGTGTGTGATTGGTTTGGTACTACTTATATTATATTATGAGTAGAAAGAAGAAGGCTTAAACACACTTTTGGCCCCCTAACTTTGCACTAGTTGCGATTTTGGCCCCCTCTTAAAAAAAAACCACAATCCAGCCCCCTAAGTTTCCCTTCTGTTGCAACTTTCAATTTTGATCATTCAAAATTAACCATTCAAGACATTAAAAACAAGTGGGGTGTTTTGTTGAGCAATTTTCAGATTTATAACGCAAAGAATATGTCTTGGAACTGGTTTCTTGATCTTCTACTGTCTTGAATGGTTGATTTTGAATGAACAAAATTGAAAGTTGCAACAGAAGGGAAACTTAAGGGGCTGGAATATGATTTTTTGTCATAGGAGGTCAAAATCGTAACTACTGCAAAGTTAGGGGGCTAAAAGTGCGTTTAAGCCAAAGAAGAAAAAGGTATCGTATCGTTTGAGTGAGGTGAGGAATGAGAGGGTTTGTTTTGTTGTCATTTAGTGTAGTACGAATCATATCATAAGGTGGTGCATTTGCTCTGCGTTTGTGTGCGCGCGCAGCATCCGCAACCAACGCAGAGAAACGTGATGACCAAGCACTGTTTCTTTGTTTCAAATTCGTACTATTCTATTTGTACTGTGCGTGCAATTCTCCAATCAAAATAGGACACATGGAAATTAATTATCACCATTTATTCTCATTGGAATGGAATATATCCTTTTTGGATAAATTCTGTGGTACAACTCAAATTTAATAAATCCTGCTGGGTTTTTTCGGTATACCTTTTAATTGTCGCCCAAATTTAATTCAAGGGTTAATATGTTTTTACCTCCATGTAATTTGAGCGGATTCCAGTTTACCTCTGTACAAAAAAAGTTTAGATTCCAACCTTGTAAAATTAGAAAACAATATTTTTGGAATTTAGATTTATTTTGGTCGAAAAATTTTAAAAAAAAATAAGCTGAAAGTAAAAACAAGATGATTATTAAGGTGAGTGTTGTTATACTAGTGAATAAGCGATTCTGAAGCAGAGTAGGAATTATTAAGCTGAACTGGAAAAAAGTGATTATGGTTTTACCTTGTGCTAGAAGGTTGAGGTTTGAACGTGTAAGAAGAAGAAGTCTCTAGAAGAAATGAAAAAGAGTGTGAGTGTGTGTGTGTGTGTGTGATTGGTTTGGTACTACTTATATTATATTATGAGTAGAAAGAAGAAGGCTTAAACACACTTTTGGCCCCCTAACTTTGCACTATTTGCGATTTTGGCCCCCTCTTAAAAAAAAACCACAATCCAGCCCCCTAAGTTTCCCTTCTGTTGCAACTTTCAATTTTGATCATTCAAAATTACCCATTCAAGACATTAAAAACAAGTGGGGTGTTTTGTTGAGCAATTTTCAGATTTATAACGCAAAGAATATGTCTTGGAACTGGTTTCTTGATCTTCTACTGTCTTGAATGGTTGATTTTGAATGAACAAAATTGAAAGTTGCAACAGAAGGGAAACTTAAGGGGCTGGAATATGATTTTTTGTAATAGGAGGTCAAAATCGTAACTACTGCAAAGTTAGGGGGCTAAAAGTGCGTTTATGTAACATCCCGCCTAAGACTCGAGTATTTATTAATATTTGGACGATGTATCAAAAATGTTTTAAGCAAGGGACAATTTGGTAAATTGTTAGTCAATGGGATTATTTATATGGCAAGTGTAATATCCAGTTTATAAGTATCAATTATCAGTATTAGACGCGATTAAGAAACATGGCAAACTTGTAAAATAAGTGGAATGGCTTTTTGGTAAATAATAGGAATGTGGAGATTGTTTTTAAAATAAGGAGTAAGATAATTCTTACTATCTTTTCTCCATTATTCTACAAGCTTCTATTTTCAACTCTTCTCCCTCTTTCCCCTCTTGATCACACGCCTCCCATCTCTCCACCTACACTCATCAACTTCATCCTAAACCTTGTGAGAAATTTCATGCTAGCAAGCTGGGTATTTGGGAAGTTAGAGCAAGAAGTAGTAAAAGAAGAGCAAGGAGAATTAAGAAGAATCAAGAGTAAAGGAAAGTGGAACAAGCTAGGGATTGAAGGGGAACTTGTCAAGGAAGCAATCTAGCAATCAAGGTGAGCTCCATGGGGTAATATAACCCATTTGTGTAGTTTTAATGTTCTTTACAAGTTAAGATCAAGGTTTAGAATTTATGCCCTAATCCCTTGTGTATTAATTCCTTGCCTAATCATGTTATTATCTACCCTTATGCCTTGTAAAATTCATTCCCATAAGCTGTTTTGATGATTGGGGATGTTTGGTTTAGCCTAGGAAGCAAAATTATGAGTGCTGCTGAAGCCAAAATCGTGCTACGATTTCTGGGCATCGGGCTACGATTTTATGCCTTGATTTCATGAAAACTTTCGGCAAAAATCGTGCTCCGATCCTAGAAAATCGGACTACGATTTTCCCCCTACCCAGCTTCTTGTCCCAAATTTCTGCAGATTTGCAGTTTCGGACCCCTGACTTCAAACTCGTCCCCAGACTTCAATACTTGGCCAAACTTCACGAAATTGGTACCAAAACGTAGATAATTTTGTTAGCTTTCCATAGCATCAAAAACCACTGAAATCGGAGTTACATGGAGAGAGTTCTGACCATTTCAATAGAGCCTTGTCCCAAAAACGGGTTTCTCCTACTTCCTCCATTTCAACTCCAAATCTCTACCCATAACTTCATCTTCTTCAGGAATTATCATGCAAGATAAAATAGAGGTTTAAGCTCAAACAATAGGCACGAAATTAAGGTAAGATGGGTAATGGGTACACATTGGGAGATGAATACATAAACCCCTAAGACATATAGAGAAGCAAAGGAGTTAGTAATAGGTTTATTCCTCATTAAACATTTTCATACACACCTCTTGGTTTGTACAAGTTTAAGAATGAAGCTTTAGCTAAGTTTAGAACCTTTATAGGTTAAAGAGATTTAGAATGAGATTCATCATGTATTAAGCACAAGAATGGAACTATAGTCATAGTTAAGAACCTTTAATAGGTTAAGCATTTTAAGAATGCATTAGATATGCAATAAACATAAGTTATAAGTATAAGAAGAATAAGAACAAGAATTGATCAGATATTAAGTCGTGGCCTTCGATGTTCACGCCAGTGGGACACGAATGGTTCACGCAAAGTTAAGATAAGATTAATACTTTTAAGCCGTGACTTTTCATCGTTCACGCCAGTGGGACATGAAAAGTTCACGCATCAGTTTACAGAATATTTATTCGCGTCTTCCGTCGTTCACGCCAGTGGGACACGGGAGGTATACGCATCAGTTAAGATTAATATTAAGCCGTGACCTTCGTTGTTCACGCCAGTGGGACACGAAAGGTTCATGTATAAGTTAAGATTAATAATGAAATATAATAATTCGCGTCTTCCGTCGTTCACGCCAGTGGGACACGGGGGGTATACGCGTAAGTTAAGTCGTGTCTTCTGCTGTTCACGCCAGTGGGACACAGGAGGTTCACGCCAGTGGGACGTGTTATTCCGCAAGGATGACCGCACGACGACAAGAGGAGTCCGGTGTTAGCCTGATATGATAGGAATTTTCACCGGTTATCAGGGGAATGTGCTTCGGGGTTACTCCACCCGGGGGCATTCCGTAAAATGAACCCAGATAATATTGTTTGTTCAACGCTAACAGCTAACTTAAAGACATTTATCAGTTAATATTTTATTATGTTATCAGTCAGAGAATAGTTATCAGGCAAGTATCAGATATCAGGTAATCAGTTATCAGGCGGTGATCCTAGGTTTCCCCTCGATCACCCAATTATCAGGATATAGTCTAGATCTCAGGACTACTCAGTATCAGATTCAGACAGTGATCTTAGGTTTCCCCTTGATCACTAGTTAGTAAGATGTAGTTCAGTTTATAACTACACAGTTTAGCAGGAACAGTCAGTTAGCCCTCTATGGGTAAGGTTAAGACTTGGCGATCATAGGTATCCCCAAGATTGCCGAGGTAGGCACGGCGACCCTAGGTTCCCTGTGGTTGCCAACAGTAGGTAGGGTAGGAGCTCACTGAGACATTATGTCTCATCCCTATCCTTCTGGTGCAGGTTTCAGGTTACCAAGTGGTTTTCAGATGAAGATCTTCAGGAAGACGCTGGATGGAGTGCAGTTGCTCGTCGCGGAGAAGCTCAGAAGGTTATCAGGATATGTTTATGTATTTATAGATGACATTTGGATATTTATGTAAACGAGCAAATTGTACTAATTCAGTGGTTTGTATATTTTAATTATTGTAAATTTTAATGTACCCAGTATCAGATTAATACACATGCTAAATATTCTAGATAATTTAGTATGGGTGTTACAATTGGTATCAGAGCAGGTCGATTCAGACCGTGCCTTGGGTCATTAAAGTTTCAATAAAAGTAGTGGGACCATTGGGTTCCGGATATTGTTCTAAAGGTCACATCTAGTTGAGCCTGATCAACTCAATCTGGTATATGACAGTTAGGATAAATGTCCGAGAGCTGAATGTGACCAAGGGGGAATGAAGTGTGTGAATGGCGAAGATTAAGGTAACAGAATTCTAATACGGATTAAGGAATTATGGAATACTCTAAGGAATGACGTGGAACTTTAACGGGAACCGCAGTTCGAGAAGTTAAAGTGAAGTGTGGACTATGTAGCAATTCTGTGTACAGAGTTAAGGAATTGCGGTACCAAACCTAGAGACTCAAAATGAGGAATTATCGGTCAGTTTTGAAACCTCTAGACTCCCAGCAAAGATAGAGTGCTGAGAATCAAACTCCAATCGGATGAGATTTTAATGTCCAGACAGTTAAGGGAATTAATTAAGGATTAAGTGAAGTACTTGGGCAGACTAAGTTTACCCCTCAAAAGTGGTCATCGAGCGTGAAGCGCGAGTAAGTTTAACCCCATCAGATCAGCCGCACCTCCCGAACCATAAATGTTAGATTTGGGAATTAAGAAAAGAAATTGCTAAGCAACCTAAGAACTAAGATGGATGATTAAGAGGTGATAATAAGACCTGTTGCATATCGAAGCGTGAATCAAATTTTTGGATGTATCCTAATGGTAAGAAGATTAGAAGTAAGAGAAGCTAGGCTGGAATTTATTATGTAGATGAACGAATTAAGTTGAACACTCTTGATTAGACGAATAGAATTGAATTTCCTTGATTGGTTAAAGAAGGCAAGTTCAAGATAACACAAGGTTATAGTGGACCAGAGTTGAAGGATGATCGGAATTTCAGCCGAGAAATTATGTTGAGATTTTTATATACGGCGGATCGTCTTGAACATGAAATTTTAGGATTGAGGTAAATGCTAAGGAGTTGTATGCACCCCATTGAAGAGGTTCCTTCCACAAATTTTATAGAACAGAAAGAGATCACCTCGTGTTGATAAGTTTCCGAGGGCAGTAATGAGGAATAGACTTGAATTGTGAATACAATAACGAGTTACTGGAGGAATCCAATAGATCATGATAATGTGCAAAAGTTTAAGATCGATTCATCGGGCACTCGAAGAAACGCAACCTAAGTGGGGCGTTCTAGAGAACTGGTAAGAATTTGGAACTGTCAGGACGGATTGTTCTGTAGAAACTCAAGGGGTAACTTAAGGGACATGATAGAGCTAAGGAGACCAAAGTTGTCCCGGGAAGATTATGGATATGAAATCATTACGGATAAAGAAAGAGAGAATAGTAACAAGACTCAAATGAAAGGTATGAACCGTCAGAAGCAAGTGTTAGAGTAAAATGATAGGTCGATGGAATTTATATGACAATAGTGAAGTTTTCCTCCGATGCTAACTCGAGTGTTAAAAAAATCAGAGTGGCGCAGCGGAGTGGTAATCCAAGAATGATATAATGAACAACGCTAAGCTGAGGCTTAGAGTATGAGAAGATGTTAAGTGCTTAATTCCTATCATACGGGATAGTAGTAAGTATAAGTGAATTGAACAAATTATGAGTTCTAATGGAAAGTTATGGAAGTTAAGTTGATGAATACCTTAAACCTCGAAATCCATGAGGAATGAAATATTTGAATAGAGGCCTTGACCAGATACGACAATGTAGTGGCGAGTAAGTTTAATTCCATGTTGTAACAATGTCATGTTAACTTATATTAGCCGAAGATTTCGGAAGTCTTGAACTTAATATTCACCAGTAAAGGAAGGAGAACTTTTACGTAGATTTAAAGTTACTCGTAGTCCACGGTAAAGGGCTGCGTAATTTCAGGATTATGACTAAAGGATTAAAGACTGAGTGTGCTATTTGGGTAGCAATCAAGTAGAGTTTTCTGTTGAAAATAAGGATTTTGAATTCGACGTCCTGGACGAGAAATAAGTTAGTGAAACCAGTGATCGTAACCATAAATTTACATTATAGGTTGTTGTATACTTAAGAATAAATATGAGTAACATTGGCGGGGCAAACCTGGCAAGCCAGTTGAAAGGCAAATCCCGGATGTTACGAAATGAGTTAAGAGTAAGAAAGATTTCCCCAATTGATGTGGTAGTGTCTCAAGTATGTTAAGATTAAGAATAATGTTCCGTTAGTCGGACAAAGATGAGGTAATGTATAGTTTACCCGTGCTCGCTTATGTATGTAAGTTATATGCTATGAAATATGTTATATCATGATATGTGAGACGACTTAAGCCACTCTTCATTGGACTAAACTCCCATGAGTTTGGAATTATCGGTATAGAAAACATTTATGCTACGACAAGAAAACGAGAATAAGTTGTGACAAGAACGATGGGAGATTGGCAAACTCCTAGTATGAAGGATGATTCCTAAATTATTAAGATAAGTAACGTCGTAGATCTATCGAAGCAGAACGCGGGTAATCAGTAAGATTTCGCGAGTCCTTGAGGAATTCCGTAGTGGAAGCAATGGTTAAGATTATAGAAGGTAACACACCAGGATGCCTCCTCCTTGTATTTGTATAATGGAGGTAGTGCGGTAGTTTACTCTCATTAAAGAATGGTATATTTATGGTAAAACCATATATGTAGGATGCCGATGTATAAGGCCAAGATCGAATACAAGAATTCAATGAAATCGTCGAGGATAATAAGAAAGTCCAATGTCGTCGAAGTAGGATTACGCGGACTATGACGAGATTATAAGATTCAACACAAGTGTTAAGATTGAATAACTCTAGTTGAGGTTTATGAGAAGTGTATGAACCAGGATATAGTCGGCAAGTTGGATGCGATGATTCAAATAACCTCATATTCTTCTATGCAAGGAATGTGTAATACATATCAGTCGCTCAGATAACGAAAAGATTGTCGAATACCTTCGACTTATAGAATTGAAATCTAAGGGATTCCGATAAGTAAGATGAACTGGAGTCTTGGCTAATGAAGGAAGTAATATGGGAGATTAATTATAATGATATTGGATTCTAAATTTCGAGGACGAAATTTCTTTAAGGGGGGTAGATTGTAACATCCCGCCTAAGACTCGAGTATTTATTAATATTTGGACGATGTATCAAAAATGTTTTAAGCAAGGGACAATTTGGTAAATTGTTAGTCAATGGGATTATTTATATGGCAAGTGTAATATCCAGTTTATAAGTATCAATTATCAGTATTAGACGCGATTAAGAAACATGGCAAACTTGTAAAATAAGTGGAATGGCTTTTTGGTAAATAATAGGAATGTGGAGATTGTTTTTAAAATAAGGAGTAAGATAATTCTTACTATCTTTTCTCCATTATTCTACAAGCTTCTATTTTCAACTCTTCTCCCTCTTTCCCCTCTTGATCACACGCCTCCCATCTCTCCACCTACACTCATCAACTTCATCCTAAACCTTGTGAGAAATTTCATGCTAGCAAGCTGGGTATTTGGGAAGTTAGAGCAAGAAGTAGTAAAAGAAGAGCAAGGAGAATTAAGAAGAATCAAGAGTAAAGGAAAGTGGAACAAGCTAGGGATTGAAGGGGAACTTGTCAAGGAAGCAATCTAGCAATCAAGGTGAGCTCCATGGGGTAATATAACCCATTTGTGTAGTTTTAATGTTCTTTACAAGTTAAGATCAAGGTTTAGAATTTATGCCCTAATCCCTTGTGTATTAATTCCTTGCCTAATCATGTTATTATCTACCCTTATGCCTTGTAAAATTCATTCCCATAAGCTGTTTTGATGATTGGGGATGTTTGGTTTAGCCTAGGAAGCAAAATTATGAGTGCTGCTGAAGCCAAAATCGTGCTACGATTTCTGGGCATCGGGCTACGATTTTATGCCTTGATTTCATGAAAACTTTCGGCAAAAATCGTGCTCCGATCCTAGAAAATCGGACTACGATTTTCCCCCTACCCAGCTTCTTGTCCCAAATTTCTGCAGATTTGCAGTTTCGGACCCCTGACTTCAAACTCGTCCCCAGACTTCAATACTTGGCCAAACTTCACGAAATTGGTACCAAAACGTAGATAATTTTGTTAGCTTTCCATAGCATCAAAAACCACTGAAATCGGAGTTACATGGAGAGAGTTCTGACCATTTCAATAGAGCCTTGTCCCAAAAACGGGTTTCTCCTACTTCCTCCATTTCAACTCCAAATCTCTACCCATAACTTCATCTTCTTCAGGAATTATCATGCAAGATAAAATAGAGGTTTAAGCTCAAACAATAGGCACGAAATTAAGGTAAGATGGGTAATGGGTACACATTGGGAGATGAATACATAAACCCCTAAGACATATAGAGAAGCAAAGGAGTTAGTAATAGGTTTATTCCTCATTAAACATTTTCATACACACCTCTTGGTTTGTACAAGTTTAAGAATGAAGCTTTAGCTAAGTTTAGAACCTTTATAGGTTAAAGAGATTTAGAATGAGATTCATCATGTATTAAGCACAAGAATGGAACTATAGTCATAGTTAAGAACCTTTAATAGGTTAAGCATTTTAAGAATGCATTAGATATGCAATAAACATAAGTTATAAGTATAAGAAGAATAAGAACAAGAATTGATCAGATATTAAGTCGTGGCCTTCGATGTTCACGCCAGTGGGACACGAATGGTTCACGCAAAGTTAAGATAAGATTAATACTTTTAAGCCGTGACTTTTCATCGTTCACGCCAGTGGGACATGAAAAGTTCACGCATCAGTTTACAGAATATTTATTCGCGTCTTCCGTCGTTCACGCCAGTGGGACACGGGAGGTATACGCATCAGTTAAGATTAATATTAAGCCGTGACCTTCGTTGTTCACGCCAGTGGGACACGAAAGGTTCATGTATAAGTTAAGATTAATAATGAAATATAATAATTCGCGTCTTCCGTCGTTCACGCCAGTGGGACACGGGGGGTATACGCGTAAGTTAAGTCGTGTCTTCTGCTGTTCACGCCAGTGGGACACAGGAGGTTCACGCCAGTGGGACGTGTTATTCCGCAAGGATGACCGCACGACGACAAGAGGAGTCCGGTGTTAGCCTGATATGATAGGAATTTTCACCGGTTATCAGGGGAATGTGCTTCGGGGTTACTCCACCCGGGGGCATTCCGTAAAATGAACCCAGATAATATTGTTTGTTCAACGCTAACAGCTAACTTAAAGACATTTATCAGTTAATATTTTATTATGTTATCAGTCAGAGAATAGTTATCAGGCAAGTATCAGATATCAGGTAATCAGTTATCAGGCGGTGATCCTAGGTTTCCCCTCGATCACCCAATTATCAGGATATAGTCTAGATCTCAGGACTACTCAGTATCAGATTCAGACAGTGATCTTAGGTTTCCCCTTGATCACTAGTTAGTAAGATGTAGTTCAGTTTATAACTACACAGTTTAGCAGGAACAGTCAGTTAGCCCTCTATGGGTAAGGTTAAGACTTGGCGATCATAGGTATCCCCAAGATTGCCGAGGTAGGCACGGCGACCCTAGGTTCCCTGTGGTTGCCAACAGTAGGTAGGGTAGGAGCTCACTGAGACATTATGTCTCATCCCTATCCTTCTGGTGCAGGTTTCAGGTTACCAAGTGGTTTTCAGATGAAGATCTTCAGGAAGACGCTGGATGGAGTGCAGTTGCTCGTCGCGGAGAAGCTCAGAAGGTTATCAGGATATGTTTATGTATTTATAGATGACATTTGGATATTTATGTAAACGAGCAAATTGTACTAATTCAGTGGTTTGTATATTTTAATTATTGTAAATTTTAATGTACCCAGTATCAGATTAATACACATGCTAAATATTCTAGATAATTTAGTATGGGTGTTACAGTTTAAGCCAAAGAAGAAAAACGTATCGTATCGTTTGAGTGAGGTGAGGAATGAGAGGGTTTGTTTTGTTGTCATTTAGTGTAGTACGAATCATATCATAAGGTGGTGCATTTGCTCTGCGTTTGTGTGCGCGCGCAGCATCCGCAACCAACGCAGAGAAACGTGATGACCAAGCACTGTTTCTTTGTTTCAAATTCGTACTATTCTATTTGTACTGTGCGTGCAATTCTCCAATCAAAATAGGACACATGGAAATTAATTATCACCATTTATTCTCATTGGAATGGAATATATCCTTTTTGGATAAATTCTGTGGTACAACTCAAATTTAATAAATCCTGCTGGGTTTTTTCGGTATACCTTTTAATTGTCGCCCAAATTTAATTCAAGGGTTAATATGTTTTTACCTCCATGTAATTTGAGCGGATTCCAGTTTACCTCTGTACAAAAAAAGTTTAGATTCCAACCTTGTAAAATTAAGATTCTCCAGTTTACACCTCTGATCTCATCTGACGCTGATGTGGCATGCCACTGTGTAATTAATTTAATTTTTTATTTTTTTAAAAGGATGTCAAAGGATGTAATTAATTTTATTTTTTATTTTTTAAAAGGAAATTAATTATCACCTTTTTTTAAAAGATGTCACGTGTAATAATTAAATTTAAAAAAACAGAAAATAATTAAAATAAATAACCAAAAAACATTAAAAAATCAGAAAAAAAAATATTTTTTTTTTCAAAAATTAAAAAAATTCGAAAAAAAATTCAGATTTTTTTCAAAATTGAAAAAATCAGAAAACAATATTTTTTTCATTTTTTTATTTTCGTTTATATTGATTTAAAAATAAAAAACAATTTAAAATATCTGAAAATTAATTTACAAAAAATAAAAAAATAGAAAAGAAACTCAGTTTTTTTCAAAAAATAAAAAAAAATAGAAAAAAAATCATATTTATTTTCAAAAATTTAAAAATTCGACAAAAAATTCAGATTTTTTTTCAAAATTGAAAAAATTAGAAAACAATATTTTTGGAATTTAGATTTATTTTGGTAGAAAAAATTTAAAAAAAAATAAGCTGAAAGTAAAAACAAGATGATTATTAAGGTGAATGTTGTTATACTAGTGAATAAGCGATTCTGAAGCTGAGTAGGAATTATTAAGCTGAACTGGAAAAAAGTGATTATGGTTTACCTTGTGCTAGAAGGTCGAGGTTTGAACGTGTAAGAAGAAGAAGTCTCTAGAAGAAATGAAAAAGAGTGTGAGTGTATGATTGGTTTGGTACTACTTATATTATATTATGAGTAGAAAGAAGAAGGCTTAAACACACTTTTGGCCCCCTAACTTTGCACTAGTTGCGATTTTGGCCCCCTCTTAAAAAAAAACCACAATCCAGCCCCCTAAGTTTCCCTTCTGTTGCAACTTTCAATTTTGATCATTCAAAATTAACCATTCAAGACATTAAAACAAGTGGGGTGTTTTGTTGAGCAATTTTCAGATTTATAACGCAAAGAATATGTCTTGGAACTGGTTTCTTGATCTTCTACTGTCTTGAATGGTTGATTTTGAATGAACAAAATTGAAAGTTGCAACAGAAGGGAAACTTAAGGGGCTGGAATATGATTTTTTGTAATAGGAGGTCAAAATCGTAACTACTGCAAAGTTAGGGGGCTAAAAGTGCGTTTAAGCCAAAGAAGAAAAACGTATCGTATCGTTTGAGTGAGGTGAGGAATGAGAGGGTTTGTTTTGTTGTCATTTAGTGTAGTACGAATCATATCATAAGGTGGTGCATTTGCTCTGCGTTTGTGTGCGCGCGCAGCATCCGCAACCAACGCAGAGAAACGTGATGACCAAGCACTGTTTCTTTGTTTCAAATTCGTACTATTCTATTTGTACTGTGCGTGCAATTCTCCAATCAAAATAGGACACATGGAAATTAATTATCACCATTTATTCTCATTGGAATGGAATATATCCTTTTTGGATAAATTCTGTGGTACAACTCAAATTTAATAAATCCTGCTGGGTTTTTTTCGGTATACCTTTTAATTGTCGCCCAAATTTAATTCAAGGGTTAATATGTTTTTACCTCCATGTAATTTGAGCGGATTCCAGTTTACCTCTGTACAAAAAAAGTTTAGATTCCAACCTTGTAAAATTAAGATTCTCCAGTTTACACCTCTGATCTCATCTGACGCTGATGTGGCATGCCACTGTGTAATTAATTTAATTTTTTATTTTTTTAAAAGGAGGTCACGTTTCAAAGGATGTCACCTTTTTAAAAGGATGTCAAAGGATGTAATTAATTTTATTTTTTATTTTTTTAGAAGGAAATTAATTATCACCTTTTTTTAAAAGATGTCACGTGTAATAATTAAATTTAAAAAAACAGAAAACAATATTTTTTTCATTTTTTTATTTTCGTTTATATTGATTTAAAAATAAAAAACAATTTAAAATATCTGAAAATTAATTTACAAAAAATAAAAAAATAGAAAAGAAACTCAGTTTTTTTCAAAAAATAAAAAAAAAATAGAAAAAAAATCATATTTATTTTCAAAAATTTAAAAATTCGACAAAAAATTCAGATTTTTTTTCAAAATTGAAAAAATTAGAAAACAATATTTTTGGAATTTAGATTTATTTTGGTAGAAAAAATTTAAAAAAAAATAAGCTGAAAGTAAAAACAAGATGATTATTAAGGTGAATGTTGTTATACTAGTGAATAAGCGATTCTGAAGCTGAGTAGGAATTATTAAGCTGAACTGGAAAAAAGTGATTATGGTTTTACCTTGTGCTAGAAGGTCGAGGTTTGAACGTGTAAGAAGAAGAAGTCTCTAGAAGAAATGAAAAAGAGTGTGAGTGTGTGATTGGTTTGGTACTACTTATATTATATTATGAGTAGAAAGAAGAAGGCTTAAAACACACTTTTGGCCCCCTAACTTTGCACTAGTTGCGATTTTGGCCCCCTCTTAAAAAAAAACCACAATCCAGCCCCCTAAGTTTCCCTTCTGTTGCAACTTTCAATTTTGATCATTCAAAATTAACCATTCAAGACATTAAAAACAAGTGGGGTGTTTTGTTGAGCAATTTTCAGATTTATAACGCAAAGAATATGTCTTGGAACTGGTTTTCTTGATCTTCTACTGTCTTGAATGGTTGATTTTGAATGAACAAAATTGAAAGTTGCAACAGAAGGGAAACTTAAGGGGCTGGAATATGATTTTTTGTAATAGGAGGTCAAAATCGTAACTACTGCAAAGTTAGGGGGCTAAAAGTGCGTTTAAGCCAAAGAAGAAAAAACGTATCGTATCGTTTGAGTGAGGTGAGGAATGAGAGGGTTTGTTTTGTTGTCATTTAGTGTAGTACGAATCATATCATAAGGTGGTGCATTTGCTCTGCGTTTGTGTGCGCGCGCAGCATCCGCAACCAACGCAGAGAAACGTGATGACCAAGCACTGTTTCTTTGTTTCAAATTCGTACTATTCTATTTGTACTGTGCGTGCAATTCTCCAATCAAAATAGGACACATGGAAATTAATTATCACCATTTATTCTCATTGGAATGGAATATATCCTTTTTGGATAAATTCTGTGGTACAACTCAAATTTAATAAATCCTGCTGGGTTTTTTCGGTATACCTTTTAATTGTCGCCCAAATTTAATTCAAGGGTTAATATGTTTTTACCTCCATGTAATTTGAGCGGATTCCAGTTTACCTCTGTACAAAAAAAGTTTAGATTCCAACCTTGTAAAATTAAGATTCTCCAGTTTACACCTCTGATCTCATCTGACGCTGATGTGGCATGCCACTGTGTAATTAATTTAATTTTTTATTTTTTTAAAAGGAGGTCACGTTTCAAAGGATGTCACCTTTTTAAAAGGATGTCAAAGGATGTAATTAATTTTATTTTTTATTTTTTTAGAAGGAAATTAATTATCACCTTTTTTTAAAAGATGTCACGTGTAATAATTAAATTTAAAAAAACAGAAAACAATATTTTTTTCATTTTTTTATTTTCGTTTATATTGATTTAAAAATAAAAAACAATTTAAAATATCTGAAAATTAATTTACAAAAAATAAAAAAATAGAAAAGAAACTCAGTTTTTTTCAAAAAATAAAAAAAAAATAGAAAAAAAATCATATTTATTTTCAAAAATTTAAAAATTCGACAAAAAATTCAGATTTTTTTTCAAAATTGAAAAAATTAGAAAACAATATTTTTGGAATTTAGATTTATTTTGGTCGAAAAATTTTAAAAAAAAATAAGCTGAAAGTAAAAACAAGATGATTATTAAGGTGAATGTTGTTATACTAGTGAATAAGCGATTCTGAAGCAGAGTAGGAATTATTAAGCTGAACTGGAAAAAAGTGATTATGGTTTTACCTTGTGCTAGAAGGTTGAGGTTTGAACGTGTAAGAAGAAGAAGTCTCTAGAAGAAATGAAAAAGAGTGTGAGTGTGTGTGTGTGTGTGATTGGTTTGGTACTACTTATATTATATTATGAGTAGAAAGAAGAAGGCTTAAACACACTTTTGGCCCCCTAACTTTGCACTATTTGCGATTTTGGCCCCCTCTTAAAAAAAAACCACAATCCAGCCCCCTAAGTTTCCCTTCTGTTGCAACTTTCAATTTTGATCATTCAAAATTACCCATTCAAGACATTAAAAACAAGTGGGGTGTTTTGTTGAGCAATTTTCAGATTTATAACGCAAAGAATATGTCTTGGAACTGGTTTCTTGATCTTCTACTGTCTTGAATGGTTGATTTTGAATGAACAAAATTGAAAGTTGCAACAGAAGGGAAACTTAAGGGGCTGGAATATGATTTTTTTGTAATAGGAGGTCAAAATCGTAACTACTGCAAAGTTAGGGGGCTAAAAGTGCGTTTAAGCCAAAGAAGAAAAACGTATCGTATCGTTTGAGTGAGGTGAGGAATGAGAGGGTTTGTTTTGTTGTCATTTAGTGTAGTACGAATCATATCATAAGGTGGTGCATTTGCTCTGCGTTTGTGTGCGCGCGCAGCATCCGCAACCAACGCAGAGAAACGTGATGACCAAGCACTGTTTCTTTGTTTCAAATTCGTACTATTCTATTTGTACTGTGCGTGCAATTCTCCAATCAAAATAGGACACATGGAAATTAATTATCACCATTTATTCTCATTGGAATGGAATATATCCTTTTTGGATAAATTCTGTGGTACAACTCAAATTTAATAAATCCTGCTGGGTTTTTTCGGTATACCTTTTAATTGTCGCCCAAATTTAATTCAAGGGTTAATATGTTTTTACCTCCATGTAATTTGAGCGGATTCCAGTTTACCTCTGTACAAAAAAAGTTTAGATTCCAACCTTGTAAAATTAAGATTCTCCAGTTTACACCTCTGATCTCATCTGACGCTGATGTGGCATGCCACTGTGTAATTAATTTAATTTTTTATTTTTTTAAAAGGATGTCAAAGGATGTAATTAATTTTATTTTTTATTTTTTTAAAAGGAAATTAATTATCACCTTTTTTAAAAGATGTCACGTGTAATAATTAAATTTAAAAAAACAGAAAATAATTAAAATAAATAACCAAAAAAACATTAAAAAATCAGAAAAAAAAATATTTTTTTTTTCAAAAATTAAAAAAATTCGAAAAAAAATTCAGATTTTTTTCAAAATTGAAAAAATCAGAAAACAATATTTTTTTCATTTTTTTATTTTCGTTTATATTGATTTAAAAATAAAAAACAATTTAAAATATCTGAAAATTAATTTACAAAAAATAAAAAAATAGAAAAGAAACTCAGTTTTTTTCAAAAAATAAAAAAAAATAGAAAAAAAATCATATTATTTTCAAAAATTTAAAAATTCGACAAAAAATTCAGATTTTTTTTCAAAATTGAAAAAATTAGAAAACAATATTTTTGGAATTTAGATTTATTTTGGTAGAAAAAATTTAAAAAAAAATAAGCTGAAAGTAAAAACAAGATGATTATTAAGGTGAATGTTGTTATACTAGTGAATAAGCGATTCTGAAGCTGAGTAGGAATTATTAAGCTGAACTGGAAAAAAAGTGATTATGGTTTTACCTTGTGCTAGAAGGTCGAGGTTTGAACGTGTAAGAAGAAGAAGTCTCTAGAAGAAATGAAAAAGAGTGTGAGTGTATGATTGGTTTGGTACTACTTATATTATATTATGAGTAGAAAGAAGAAGGCTTAAACACACTTTTGGCCCCCTAACTTTGCACTAGTTGCGATTTTGGCCCCCTCTTAAAAAAAAACCACAATCCAGCCCCCTAAGTTTCCCTTCTGTTGCAACTTTCAATTTTGATCATTCAAAATTAACCATTCAAGACATTAAAAACAAGTGGGGGTGTTTTGTTGAGCAATTTTCAGATTTATAACGCAAAGAATATGTCTTGGAACTGGTTTCTTGATCTTCTACTGTCTTGAATGGTTGATTTTGAATGAACAAAATTGAAAGTTGCAACAGAAGGGAAACTTAAGGGGCTGGAATATGATTTTTTGTAATAGGAGGTCAAAATCGTAACTACTGCAAAGTTAGGGGGCTAAAAGTGCGTTTAAGCCAAAGAAGAAAAACGTATCGTATCGTTTGAGTGAGGTGAGGAATGAGAGGGTTTGTTTTGTTGTCATTTAGTGTAGTACGAATCATATCATAAGGTGGTGCATTTGCTCTGCGTTTGTGTGCGCGCGCAGCATCCGCAACCAACGCAGAGAAACGTGATGACCAAGCACTGTTTCTTTGTTTCAAATTCGTACTATTCTATTTGTACTGTGCGTGCAATTCTCCAATCAAAATAGGACACATGGAAATTAATTATCACCATTTATTCTCATTGGAATGGAATATATCCTTTTTGGATAAATTCTGTGGTACAACTCAAATTTAATAAATCCTGCTGGGTTTTTTTCGGTATACCTTTTAATTGTCGCCCAAATTTAATTCAAGGGTTAATATGTTTTTACCTCCATGTAATTTGAGCGGATTCCAGTTTACCTCTGTACAAAAAAAGTTTAGATTCCAACCTTGTAAAATTAAGATTCTCCAGTTTACACCTCTGATCTCATCTGACGCTGATGTGGCATGCCACTGTGTAATTAATTTAATTTTTTATTTTTTTAAAAGGAGGTCACGTTTCAAAGGATGTCACCTTTTTAAAAGGATGTCAAAGGATGTAATTAATTTTATTTTTTATTTTTTTAGAAGGAAATTAATTATCACCTTTTTTTAAAAGATGTCACGTGTAATAATTAAATTTAAAAAAACAGAAAACAATATTTTTTTCATTTTTTTATTTTCGTTTATATTGATTTAAAAATAAAAAACAATTTAAAATATCTGAAAATTAATTTACAAAAAATAAAAAAATAGAAAAGAAACTCAGTTTTTTTCAAAAAATAAAAAAAAATAGAAAAAAAATCATATTTATTTTCAAAAATTTAAAAATTCGACAAAAAATTCAGATTTTTTTTCAAAATTGAAAAAATTAGAAAACAATATTTTTGGAATTTAGATTTATTTTGGTAGAAAAAATTTAAAAAAAAATAAGCTGAAAGTAAAAACAAGATGATTATTAAGGTGAATGTTGTTATACTAGTGAATAAGCGATTCTGAAGCTGAGTAGGAATTATTAAGCTGAACTGGAAAAAAGTGATTATGGTTTTACCTTGTGCTAGAAGGTCGAGGTTTGAACGTGTAAGAAGAAGAAGTCTCTAGAAGAAATGAAAAAGAGTGTGAGTGTGTGATTGGTTTGGTACTACTTATATTATATTATGAGTAGAAAGAAGAAGGCTTAAACACACTTTTGGCCCCCTAACTTTGCACTAGTTGCGATTTTGGCCCCCTCTTAAAAAAAAAACCACAATCCAGCCCCCTAAGTTTCCCTTCTGTTGCAACTTTCAATTTTGATCATTCAAAATTAACCATTCAAGACATTAAAAACAAGTGGGGTGTTTTGTTGAGCAATTTTCAGATTTATAACGCAAAGAATATGTCTTGGAACTGGTTTCTTGATCTTCTACTGTCTTGAATGGTTGATTTTGAATGAACAAAATTGAAAGTTGCAACAGAAGGGAAACTTAAGGGGCTGGAATATGATTTTTTGTAATAGGAGGTCAAAATCGTAACTACTGCAAAGTTAGGGGGCTAAAAGTGCGTTTAAGCCAAAGAAGAAAAACGTATCGTATCGTTTGAGTGAGGTGAGGAATGAGAGGGTTTGTTTTGTTGTCATTTAGTGTAGTACGAATCATATCATAAGGTGGTGCATTTGCTCTGCGTTTGTGTGCGCGCGCAGCATCCGCAACCAACGCAGAGAAACGTGATGACCAAGCACTGTTTCTTTGTTTCAAATTCGTACTATTCTATTTGTACTGTGCGTGCAATTCTCCAATCAAAATAGGACACATGGAAATTAATTATCACCATTTATTCTCATTGGAATGGAATATATCCTTTTTGGATAAATTCTGTGGTACAACTCAAATTTAATAAATCCTGCTGGGTTTTTTCGGTATACCTTTTAATTGTCGCCCAAATTTAATTCAAGGGTTAATATGTTTTTACCTCCATGTAATTTGAGCGGATTCCAGTTTACCTCTGTACAAAAAAAGTTTAGATTCCAACCTTGTAAAATTAAGATTCTCCAGTTTACACCTCTGATCTCATCTGACGCTGATGTGGCATGCCACTGTGTAATTAATTTAATTTTTTATTTTTTAAAAGGAGGTCACGTTTCAAAGGATGTCACCTTTTTAAAAGGATGTCAAAGGATGTAATTAATTTTATTTTTTATTTTTTTAGAAGGAAATTAATTATCACCTTTTTTTAAAAGATGTCACGTGTAATAATAAAATTTAAAAAAACAGAAAATAATTAAAATAAATAACCAAAAAACAGAAAAAACATTAAAAAATCAGAAAAAAAAATATTTTTTTTTCAAAAATTAAAAAAATTCGAAAAAAAATTCAGATTTTTTTCAAAATTGAAAAAAATCAGAAAACAATATTTTTTTCATTTTTTTATTTTCGTTTATATTTATTTAAAAATAAAAAACAATTTAAAATATCTGAAAATTAATTTTCAAAAAATAAAAAAATAGAAAAGAAACTCAGTTTTTTTCAAAAAATTAAAAAAATAGAAAAAAAATCATATTTATTTTCAAAAATTTAAAAATTCGACAAAAAATTCAGATTTTTTTTCAAAATTGAAAAAATTAGAAAACAATATTTTTGGAATTTAGATTTATTTTGGTCGAAAAATTTTAAAAAAAAATAAGCTGAAAGTAAAAACAAGATGATTATTAAGGTGAATGTTGTTATACTAGTGAATAAGCGATTCTGAAGCAGAGTAGGAATTATTAAGCTGAACTGGAAAAAAGTGATTGTAACACCCATACTAAATTATCTAGAATATTTAGCATGTGTATTAATCTGATACTGGGTACATTAAAATTTTCAATAATAATAACAATAATACATACAACTGAATGAGTACAAATTTGCTCGTTATACAATTATCCAAATATCATAACATACACTTCTATATACATATACAATCTGTCAGCCTCCTGAGCGTGTCCTTGACGAGCAACTGCACTCCATCCAGCATCTTCATGAAGATCTTCAACTGCAAACTACTGGCTACCTGAAAACCTGCACCAGAAGGATAGGGATGAGACATAATGTCTCAGTGAGCTCCTACCCTACCTACTGTTGGCAACCTCGGGGAACCTAGGGTCGCCGTGCCTACCTCGGCAATCTTGGGGATACCTATGATCGCCAAGTCTTAACCTTACTCATAGAGGGTTACCTGACTGTTTCTGCTAAACTAGTGATCAAGGGGAAACCTAGGATCACTGTCTGAGTCTGATACTGAATGATCCTGAGATCTAGATTATATCCTGATAACTGGGTGATCGAGGGGAAACCTAGGATCACCGCCTGATAACTAATACCTGAATCTGATACCTGTCTGATAATTATTCTCTGTCTGATAACATAAGAAATATTAACTGATACATGTCTTTATGTTAGCTGTTAGCGTTGAACAAACAATATTATCTGGGTTCATTTTACGGAATGCCCCCGGGTGGAGTAACCCCGAAGCACATTCCCCTGATAACCGGTGAAAATTCCTATCATATCAGGCTAACACCGGACTCCTCTTGTCGTCGTGCGGTCATCCTTGCGGAATAACACGTCCCACTGGCGTGAACCTCCTGTATCCCACTGGCGTGAATAGCAGAAGACACGACTTAACTTACGCGTATACCCCCCCGTGTCCCACTGGCGTGAACGACGGAAGACGCGAATTAATTAATATATATCATTATTAGTCTTAACTTTTACATGAACCTTTCGTGTCCCACTGGCGTGAACAACGAAAGTCACGGCTTAATATTAATCTTATCTGATGCGTATACCTCCCGTGTCCCACTGGCGTGAACAACGAAAGACGCGAATAAATAGTATTAATCTTAGTCTTTACTCTACGTGAACCATTCGTGTCCCACTGGCGTGAACATCGAAGGCCACGACTTAATCTTATTAATTCTGAACTCTTAACCTATATAAGGTTCTAATCTGGAAACTTGGTAACATTCTAATTAACCTATCAAGGTTATTGACTGTAATATCCCGCTTATATGTAGCGTTATCTGTGTTAGAAACTTGAGACGCAAGCAAGGCGAATAAGAAATTAAGAGAAATGGCAAACTTGTAAATAAGGTTAAGTTGGGGATTAGTTAGAAAAATGGAAAGATATTTATTTCCTTTCCTTTCCATTCCTTCATTCATCTTCAAAAATTCAGATTTTTCCCTTTCCCCTCCTCATCTCACACGCCTATCCCACCTCACCACCATCCCTCCAAACTTCATTCTAAAATCTAGCAAGAACCTTTGCAAGGCAAGCTTGGGTAGGAAGAAAGAATCAAGAGAAGTGAAGAGGAGAAAACAAGAGAAACAAGAGCTAGAGTTGGAGAGACTTAGGGTTTTGGAGAACAAGTGTAATCAGCACCAAATTGTGGATTAAGGTGAGCTCCACAGGGTTTTAGAACCCATTTAAGTAAGTCTGTAAGTTTACAGCTTAATTACCTAGTTTAGGGTTTGTGGTACCTATTTGCCTTTCTATGTTAATTCTTGATTATTGATGGTATGAACTAATTATATGCCTTAGAAAATGATCCTTAAACATGTTATTATGTCTGGGTATGTTGGATAAGCTGAATTGGTGAAAAATCACGTTTAAAACTTGCCAAATACTGTCTAACTGCAGGTAAAATCGTGTCACGATTTTCCAATCGTGTCACGATTTCACAGGCAGGAAGTAACTGATTTTCTGGGTAGAAAATCGTGTCACGATTTCCAAATCGTGACACGATGTGACAGGGCCATACATACTATGTTTTTCATCATTTTCTTGCACCATTCCGGCTTACCAACGCTACCTTGGACTCAATAACAATTAGTAGTGATTAAGCGATGTTTTAGGCATAGAAAGACCCAACCTTTGGGGAATATATAGATGAACTATAAGTGAGTAAAGGTACCATGATAAGAGAGGGATTTATTAATCCCTAAGTAATTATAGTGAAGGCAAGGAACTAGATTAGGGTTTAACCCTTACAAGCAATGTTATGAATTCGATTCGGTATTCACGAATCCAAGAATAATATGATGATGAACCTATATAGGTTACGAACTTAAGAATGATGATTAATAATTAAGATGGCTTGATGTGTCTCTCGTATGCTCGCTAGTTAGTATACGAGGGGTTCCTGTGAAGTTACCGCCTTAAATGGCAGCCGGAACGGTGAAGTTACCGCTCGTGAGGGCAGCTACACATCCAAGTCTATAAAGTTAATGTGTCTCCTGTCTGCTCGTCAGTTAGTATACAGGGGGTCCCCGTGAAGTTACCGCCTTAAATGGCAGCTGGGACGGTGAAGTTACCGCTCGCGAGAGCAGCCACACAAATAAGAGGAGTCCGGTGTTAGCCTGATATGATAGGAATTTTCACCGGTAAGAAGGGAGATGTACTTCGGGGTTACTCCACCCGGATGCACTCCGTAAAATGAACCAAGATATTGTTATGTTTGTTCAACCCTAACTGCTAACTTAAGATATAAATGACGAACAGTTTAATTATAAATGTATTGATGAATAGGACAATTAGTTCCTAGTCATAGAAGTGGTCATAGGTTGTCCCCAAGACCACTGAGCATGAGATAAGTTAGCATATGATGAGAATGTTAAGATAAGAAGCGATCTTAGGATTTCCTCTTGATCGCGAAATGAGTAAAGATTGAGACTTGGCGATCATAGGTATCCCCGAGTTCGCCGAGGTAGGCACGGCAACCCTAGGTTCCCCGAGGTTGCCAAACAGTAGGTAGGGTAGGAGCTCACTGAGACGTTATGTCTCATCCCTTTCCTTCTGGTGCAGGTTCCTCGCAGGTAGCACGAAGAAAAGGTAAAGAGAAAGCTACAGATTGATCGTGCTGCTTATAATTTTTGTTATTTGGACTTTTGTATAAGAATGGTGTATCATGATGTATAATATGAAATTGTTTTGTATCGGATTATGGATTGTATCAAAGACATATGCTTTGTATAATTAATAAACATCTTTCTGTATTGTATTTAATGTATCCGGTACGAAATTTTAATACTCGTAAGAGATCCTAGGCAATCTCTATATGGGTGTTACAATTTGGTATCAGAGCAGGTCGATTCAGACCGTGCCTTGGGTCATTAAATTACAATCCAAGTTTGTGGACCTCTTGGATCCAGGACATTATTCTAGATGTTATGTTCAGTTAAAACTGATCACTTTGACTTGTATATGACAGCTAGGATAAGATGTCTGGGAGGAGAAGAGGTAGACCTCGTACTAATCAAGCCAGTGACGAGAGTGGAGGACCCAGTCAGAATTCATGGGAACAGATGATGCAACAACAGCAGGCCTGGCAGCAGCAATACCAAGAGCAACAAGCTCAGAATGCGTTACAGTATCAGCAAATGATGCTGATGATGCAACAGCAGTCTCAGCAACAGGCCCAAGCTCAACAACAATGGATGGAAATGATGCAACAAGGACAAGGTTTCCATCCACAGCCACCACCTCCTCCAGTAATTGGAAACCCCGTGTTCCGGGAGTATAACAGACATCATCCTCCGGAGTTTAACGGAGAAGGTGAACCTCAAGAAGCAAGAAAGTGGATTAAGCAGATGGAGAAGATCTTTAGAATGGCTGATTGTTCGGAAGAAGATAAAGTGGTCTATGCCACGAACCAACTCAGAGGCGCAGCAGAAGACTGGTGGGAATCTGCCCAGCGCAGGATGGAAGCCAATGGTGTAGAAGTGAATTGGGAGAACTTTAAAGGAGTGATGCTGGAGAAGTATTTACCTGTGTCTTACAAGGTAAAGAAGGAACAAGAATTCTTAGAATTGAAGCAAGGTGGTATGTCGGTTGCTGAGTTTACAAAGAAGTTTGAAGAGTTGTCCTACTATTCCACACACAATGAATACGCTGAGAATGAAGTGTGGAAAATGAATCAGTACAAAAGAGGTTTAAGAGGCGAGATTGACACTGCTGTGAGTCTTCAAAGAACGACAAGTTATGATGAACTAGTGCATGATAGCTTGGTAGTTGAAGCAGGACTTGCTAAAGCTTCAAAAGAAAGAGCGGCAGCTTATGAGAAGAAGAAGAGTAGAATGTCTGATAAGTATCATGACAAGCTTAAGCCAAAGGGATCTCCGCAAAGAGGAAAGCAACCTAGTCCGCCCTCAATATATTCTGCTTGCAGGAAGTGTGGGAAGTCTCACAAAGGTGAATGTATGATGGGTATGGGTGTCTGCTACGGGTGTAAGCAACCTGGGCACTTCATACATGAATGTCCGAATAGACGTGGTAAGGGACCAGCTGAAGGTACTACCACTAGCAAAGGAAGAGTGTATTCCCTCGAAGGTGCAAAGGCCTTGGCGAATGAAGATCTGATTGCCGGTATGTGTTATCTTGGCTCATACCCAGTAAAAGTTCTTTTTGATTGTGGCGCTTCATGCTCTTTTATTTCATATAAATGTGTGGAGACGCTTCAATTATCTTTGTCTCCGTTGAATCCTCCAATGTTAGTATCTACCGCTACTGAAGGCGGGATTGAAGCGAAGTATGTTTGTGAAAACTGTCCTATCACTGTGTCCAGTAAGACTTATTATGTTGATTTAGTTTGTCTTCCGATGGAGCAATTGGATGTGATATTAGGCATGGATTGGCTCTCCGCTAACCATGTGTATATAGGATGTTCAGAGAAGAGTATTTATATGCCTACCAGTGATACGACAGAAGGTGTGGCTTTGTCTGAATTGATTAACCGCACCCATCAGTTAATTCAATTCATTTGTGCACAGGATAAGGGATTTTATGTCATGCTCACTGTGGCTTCAGAATCAGAGTTGAGTCCCAGTGATATTCCCATTGTAAATGAGTATCTAGATGTTTTCCCTTCAGAAGTAAATAGTTTGCCTCCAGAGCGTGAGGTAGAGTTCTCAATTGACTTAATTCCAGGAGCGGAGCCGGTATCTGTGGCACCGTATAGAATGTCGCCTATGGAGCTTAAAGAGCTGAAATCTCAGTTAGAAGAATTGATTCAGAAGCATTTCATCAGACCCAGTGTGTCACCTTGGGGTGCTCCAGTTTTGTTAGTCAAGAAAAAGGATGGAAGTATGAGGCTGTGTATTGACTACCGCCAACTTAACAAAGTGACTATCAAGAACAAATATCCTCTTCCAAGGATTGATGATCTCCTGGATCAGCTCAAGGGAGCAACAGTATTTTCCAAGATTGATCTTCGATCGGGTTATCACCAGATCCGTATCAAATCTTCAGATGTGTCTAAGACAGCGTTTCGAACGCGTTACGGGCACTATGAATTTCTGGTCATGCCTTTCGGTGTAACCAATGCTCCAGCCGTGTTTATGGATTACATGAACAGGATATTTCAACCCTATCTTGATCAATTTGTGGTGATTTTCATTGATGACATCTTGATCTATTCTAAGGATCCTCAAGAGCATGCTCAGCATTTGAGAATTGTATTGGATGTCCTTAGAGACAAGCAGCTGTATGCTAAGTTTAGCAAGTGTGAGTTCTGGTTATCTGAAATCAAGTTTTTGGGTCATGTTATTTCTCAAGGAGGAGTAGCTGTTGATCCATCTAAAGTCGAGGCTGTTCTTAATTGGGAAAGACCAAAGAATATAGCAGAGGTCAGGAGCTTTCTAGGCTTGGCAGGTTATTATCGGAGATTTATCATGAAATTTTCTCAGATTGCCTTACCTTTGTCACGACTTACCAGAAAGGATGTACCTTTTGTTTGGGACGAAGAATGTGAGGAAAGTTTCAGAGTCCTGAAAAAGAAGTTGACTAAAGCCCCAGTGTTGGCAATACCAGATCCTGAAAGGAGATACACCGTTTTCTGCGATGCATCTTCCAAGGGACTGGGAAGTGTTCTCATGCAAGGGGAAAATGTCATAGCGTATGCGTCCAGACAGCTCAAGACACATGAAGAGAATTACCCCACCCATGATCTTGAGCTAGCAGCAATAGTTTTTGCATTGAAGATATGGAGACATCATTTGTACGGCGCGCAGTTTGATTTGTTCAGCGATCATAAAAGTTTGAAATACTTGTTTGATCAGCGAGACCTCAACATGAGACAAAGACGATGGATGGAGTACCTTAAAGATTTTGATTTTGATTTAAAGTACCACCCCGGAAAGGCTAATGTGGTAGCAGATGCCTTAAGTCGAAAGGCTTTAGTTAAAGCTGAAGTGATGATGCATACATGTGGATTGTATGAAAAGTTTAGAGACCTTAATCTACATGTTACAGAGCTAGAAGGTGGCATCTTGCTGAATAAGATGGATATTATGTGTGACCTACGGTTTAGGATTGCACAAGCTCAATCTGTGGATATGGACCTTCAGAGGAAAGTTGGCCAAACAGGGTTTTCATGGGCACCAGATGGTGTGTTACTGTTTGAAGGAAGGATTTATGTCCCGAATGATGAGGAATTGAGAAGGTTAATTCTAGAAGAGGCGCATAAGAGCAGTTTTAGCATTCATCCAGGAACCACCAAGATGTATCAAGACTTGAAAAGAGATTATTGGTGGCCTAGCATGAAAAGAGATGTTGCGGAGTTTGTGTCCCGATGCATTGTTTGTCAGCAGGTGAAGATTGAGCATCAAAGGCCCGCAGGGTTGTTGGTACCTTTGGAAATTCCACAATGGAAATGGGAAGATATAACCATGGATTTTGTGAGTGGATTACCTCGAACACAGCGAGGGCATGATTCCATTTGGGTGATAGTGGACCGACTAACCAAGTCAGCTCATTTCTTGCCGGTTAAGACAACTTACCGAGCTTCTCAGTATGCCGAGTTGTTCATTTCAGAGATTGTGAAACTCCATGGTGTGCCAGCTAGCATTGTGTCGGATAGAGATCCTATCTTCACATCCCACTTTTGGAAGGCTTTTCAAAAGGCTTTGGGAACCAGATTAAAGATGAGCACGTCCCATCATCCTCAAACGGATGGACAATCAGAAAGGACGATTCAGACGTTAGAGGACATGTTGCGTGCATGTATTCTAGAAGATGGAGGAAGTTGGAATGATCACCTACCATTGATTGAATTTTCTTACAACAACAGTTACCATTCTAGCATCGGAATGGCACCTTATGAAGCTTTATATGGTAGGAAATGTAGAACCCCCGCTTTGTTGGGCTGAAGTTGGAGATAAAAGTATATTGGGACCTGAGATAATTCAGGAGACGACCTTGAAGATTAAGTCCATTCAGGATAAAATGCGAACAGCTCAAAGTCGTCAGAAGAGTTATGCTGATAAGCGACGAAGACCCTTAGAGTTCGAAGAAGGAGACCATGTATTCCTTAAAGTTACACCCAAGTTGGGATTAAGAGGAGTATTCCGGACCAAGAAGCTTTGTCCAAGATATGTTGGACCATTTCAGATACTTCGTCGTGTTGGTCCGGCAGCTTATCAGTTAGCACTGCCACCGGCCATGTCGGGTTTGCATGATGTATTCCACGTCTCTCAGCTGAGGAAGTTCATTCCCGATCCTTTCCAACCAGTGGAACTGGACAGTATAGACTTAAGGTCGGACTTGACTTTTCAACCGGAACCAGAGCAGATAATTGATCGTGATGTTAAGTCTTTGCGGAACAAAGAGATACCTATTGTCAAGGTTGTATGGAAAGGTTCTCCCGACGGCGAAGCGACGTGGGAGCTAGAGTCGGAAATGCAGGAGCATTATCCACATCTATTTTCAGGTAAATTCTAAATTTCGAGGACGAAATTTCTTTAAGGGGGGTAGATTGTAATATCCCGCTTATATGTAGCGTTATCTGTGTTAGAAACTTGAGACGCAAGCAAGGCGAATAAGAAATTAAGAGAAATGGCAAACTTGTAAATAAGGTTAAGTTGGGGATTAGTTAGAAAAATGGAAAGATATTTATTTCCTTTCCTTTCCATTCCTTCATTCATCTTCAAAAATTCAGATTTTTCCCTTTCCCCTCCTCATCTCACACGCCTATCCCACCTCACCACCATCCCTCCAAACTTCATTCTAAAATCTAGCAAGAACCTTTGCAAGGCAAGCTTGGGTAGGAAGAAAGAATCAAGAGAAGTGAAGAGGAGAAAACAAGAGAAACAAGAGCTAGAGTTGGAGAGACTTAGGGTTTTGGAGAACAAGTGTAATCAGCACCAAATTGTGGATTAAGGTGAGCTCCACAGGGTTTTAGAACCCATTTAAGTAAGTCTGTAAGTTTACAGCTTAATTACCTAGTTTAGGGTTTGTGGTACCTATTTGCCTTTCTATGTTAATTCTTGATTATTGATGGTATGAACTAATTATATGCCTTAGAAAATGATCCTTAAACATGTTATTATGTCTGGGTATGTTGGATAAGCTGAATTGGTGAAAAATCACGTTTAAAACTTGCCAAATACTGTCTAACTGCAGGTAAAATCGTGTCACGATTTTCCAATCGTGTCACGATTTCACAGGCAGGAAGTAACTGATTTTCTGGGTAGAAAATCGTGTCACGATTTCCAAATCGTGACACGATGTGACAGGGCCATACATACTATGTTTTTCATCATTTTCTTGCACCATTCCGGCTTACCAACGCTACCTTGGACTCAATAACAATTAGTAGTGATTAAGCGATGTTTTAGGCATAGAAAGACCCAACCTTTGGGGAATATATAGATGAACTATAAGTGAGTAAAGGTACCATGATAAGAGAGGGATTTATTAATCCCTAAGTAATTATAGTGAAGGCAAGGAACTAGATTAGGGTTTAACCCTTACAAGCAATGTTATGAATTCGATTCGGTATTCACGAATCCAAGAATAATATGATGATGAACCTATATAGGTTACGAACTTAAGAATGATGATTAATAATTAAGATGGCTTGATGTGTCTCTCGTATGCTCGCTAGTTAGTATACGAGGGGTTCCTGTGAAGTTACCGCCTTAAATGGCAGCCGGAACGGTGAAGTTACCGCTCGTGAGGGCAGCTACACATCCAAGTCTATAAAGTTAATGTGTCTCCTGTCTGCTCGTCAGTTAGTATACAGGGGGTCCCCGTGAAGTTACCGCCTTAAATGGCAGCTGGGACGGTGAAGTTACCGCTCGCGAGAGCAGCCACACAAATAAGAGGAGTCCGGTGTTAGCCTGATATGATAGGAATTTTCACCGGTAAGAAGGGAGATGTACTTCGGGGTTACTCCACCCGGATGCACTCCGTAAAATGAACCAAGATATTGTTATGTTTGTTCAACCCTAACTGCTAACTTAAGATATAAATGACGAACAGTTTAATTATAAATGTATTGATGAATAGGACAATTAGTTCCTAGTCATAGAAGTGGTCATAGGTTGTCCCCAAGACCACTGAGCATGAGATAAGTTAGCATATGATGAGAATGTTAAGATAAGAAGCGATCTTAGGATTTCCTCTTGATCGCGAAATGAGTAAAGATTGAGACTTGGCGATCATAGGTATCCCCGAGTTCGCCGAGGTAGGCACGGCAACCCTAGGTTCCCCGAGGTTGCCAAACAGTAGGTAGGGTAGGAGCTCACTGAGACGTTATGTCTCATCCCTTTCCTTCTGGTGCAGGTTCCTCGCAGGTAGCACGAAGAAAAGGTAAAGAGAAAGCTACAGATTGATCGTGCTGCTTATAATTTTTGTTATTTGGACTTTTGTATAAGAATGGTGTATCATGATGTATAATATGAAATTGTTTTGTATCGGATTATGGATTGTATCAAAGACATATGCTTTGTATAATTAATAAACATCTTTCTGTATTGTATTTAATGTATCCGGTACGAAATTTTAATACTCGTAAGAGATCCTAGGCAATCTCTATATGGGTGTTACATTGACCCATCGTTTTCATGAGCCATTCCTAGGGCTTACTTAAGCTTTTAACTTTAATTCATGAATTTCCAAGCTTTGCATAACCTTTGCTCAAGTAACATCTTAATCTTTAGAAGCATTTGGAATGAACTAAAATGGTGGTTTAAGTTTCTAAAATATGTTATAAGAAATCAGTTTCCAAAAAAAACCATGCCCGTGCGAACCAGGACCCCAGAACAGCTCAACTAGGTTGGACTGTCCAAGGCTGGTCGCTACAGCGCCCTTCTGGTCGCTACAAGCGCCAGTAGACAGAACCTGGTCGCTACAAGCGCCCAGTTCCTCGCTACAAGCGCCAGCCGTCGCTACAAGCGCCAGTGCGGTCGCTACAAGCGCGGCTAGGCAGGGAAAAACCCAGTCTGGTCGCTACAAGCGACTGTCCGTCGCTACAGCGACCGTATCAGTAAAAAACCTGTGTAAAAACGTGATTTCCACCATTTTTGCCCATTTAATGGTACCCATGCTTCTTAAACATGATAAATATGATTTTCTTTCATAATTAACAAATATAAACACTCATGAGCAAAGATTAAACAAGCAAGGAAATTAGGGTAAACTTGTAAACTTTCTAAAACTTATAAAACTTATCAAAGACACTCTAAATTGATTCTATAATCTGAAATGAGCTCACCTTAGACTTGGTTCGTTGCTAGCTAATCCTTCACTTGACCCCTTGTTCTATCCCTTGCTTTTCCTTTAACTTTCTTGTTCCAAATTCTGCAGATTTGCAGTTTCGGACCCCTGACTTCAAACTCGTCCCCAGACTTCAATACTCAGCCAAATCTCACAAAATTGGTACCAAAACGTAGATAATTTCGTTAGCTTTCCATAGCATCAAAGATCACTTGATTCGGAGTTATAGAGAGAGAGTTATTACCATTTAAATGGAGCCCTGTCCCAAATACGGGTTTCTCCAACTTCCTCTAAATCTCTATCCATAACTTCTTCTTCTTTAGGAATCATCATGCAAGATGAATTAGAGGTTTAGGCTCAAAGAATAGGCTCGAAAATTGAAGTGAGAAAGGGAGATTAAAGTGATTCTTACCTTTT
Source organism: Medicago ruthenica (assembly GCA_018208015.1). NCBI lineage: Eukaryota > Viridiplantae > Streptophyta > Magnoliopsida > Fabales > Fabaceae > Medicago > Medicago ruthenica. The sequence continues at coordinate 59,023 of WNNG01000469.1, forward strand.
CTTGTTCTAGCTTTACCCAATACAAGCTTACTTGCTATATCTTCTTCTTACAAGAGTTTGAATTAAGAGTTGATGGATGGTTGGAGAGGGTGAGGGGGCGTGACAGTAGGGAGAAGAGGGGAAGAGGGAGAGCTGAAAATGGTAAGGCAATGGAAGAGTATAGAAGAGTGTAGAAAATGGAGGAAATGGTAAGAAAAATATCTTACCTCCATTTCTTATAATTCCTCTCTTTTTAAATTATTTACTACTTTGCCATGCTTGCTCCTCAAGATTCTAATGCTAATAATTGATACTTATGAGCGGGATAACACACTTCCATACAAAAAACCCATTAACTGACAATTTACCAGATTGTCCTTTGCTCAACATTTCTGATACATTGTCTCAATATTAATAAATATTCGAATCTTAGGTGGGATGTTACAATCTACCCCCCTTAAAGAAATTTCGTCCTCGAAATTTAGAATCCACTATCATACATGATTGAATCTCTCACACTACTTCCTCTACTTGCCCGAAACTCCAGTTTGTCTTGTTTATCGGAATCCCTTGGATTTCCAACTCTATACGTCGAATATACTCGACAACTTTTCCCTTAACTAGAATGTTCATGGCGAATTTGCATAATTCTTACGTAGTAGGATGTTAGGTTATCTGAACCATCATATCCAACTCGCTTGACTTTGATCCTGGTTCAAATACTTCTTGCAAACCAACTTAAGGTCACTAAATCTCAAACACTATACCGGATAACCTTATCCTTCTCAAATATTTTCACTTTTAAGGGGTTCGCTGCACTGCATCTAATTCCCATGAATTATTATCTTTAACTTTCGTCTCATACGACGACAACTTACTTATAAACTTTTATCATCATTCCATATAGAATCATCCTTACACCGAAAACATCTGATATAATACCCGCACATACAAATGTAAGAAGTATTCTAACTTTGTTTAATATTCCAAGTATAAGCAGGAAGTTTCACCTCTAACACCTGTTCCTTTGTTTCTAACATCCCGATGTGCTTCTTATCATAATCATTAACTATCTCGAGTTCTAGCCGTAGCGTAAATATTTCTGCATCGATAGTCCAAGACTCATAGGAGTCTAGCCCAAGTGATGAGTGGTATAAGTCGTCTCACATTTTTTTTTTTCACATAGTATAATTCGTAGCATATAGTTTGCATATATAAGCGAGCACGTGTACACTACTGACGGGTACACAATACTTCACCTCATCTTTGTCCGACTAACGGGACATCATTCTTAATCTTAACATATTTGAGGTACTACCTCATCAATTAGGAATCTTTCTTCTTTTAACTCATCTTGTAACATCCGGGATTTGCCTTTCAACTGGCTTGCCAGGTTTGCCCCGCCAATGTTACTCGTATTTATCACTTGAATATACATCAACTCGTAAATTATTATTACATTCTATCGGCATCGCAAACTTATTTTATCAATCTAGACGCTGAATTTCAAGATCCTTGTTTTCAAAGAAGGCTCCACTTGAGTACTATCAAAATAGCACACTTTAAATTCTTTAATCAAAACCTGAACTTACGTAACCTCTTTACTGTAGACTACGAGTGACTTTTAATTTACATAAAAGTTCTCCTTCCTTTACTGGTGAACATTAAGTTCAAGACTTCTGAAATCTTCGGCTAATATAGGTTAACACGACATGGGTACAACATGAAATTAAACTCATATGTCACTGCGTTGACGTTTTCCGATCAACGCTTCTATTTCAAAGTATCACCTTGCAAGTACAACCTAAAGTTACCGAGCTAAATTAGCTAATTTACCGTATTAGCGGTGATTTTTGTGGTCTTATCACAGAGTCCTAAACTGCTTCGATTTCAATTTCTCTTGTGTCTCGAGGTTTGAAATGTCCCTCAGCTTTACTTTTAGAATTTCCTCCTAGCACTTATAACAAGTTCGAGTCGTTACTGCGCACTGATATTCCGTGGTTCAAAATTTTTGGGCATTTATTGCCTTTCTGTGGTTCATCTGACCAGGACTTCACAAGCATCCTTGTTCTCTAAGCTTCAGTTTAGAATCGTTCATTAGCTCACCCTTAAATCACTTTTCCGCTGCACAACTCTGATTTAAACCATTCACTTCGGAGGAGGGGTAATACCTCGTTATCCAATTCTCTGGCTGACTTGTCCCTTAACAACTTGTAGCTATCACAGCAGATTCATCTTACGTTCGTTTATTCTCTTGTGGCTTAACTACCTGTTTAACTTACTGATTGATCGTCACCTGACACTGTACTTCCTTTCGGACATAAACCATATACTCACTTACTCTCACGATAAAACGCCAGAACCTGTAAACGGTTTCCAACAACTGTCAAGAGTTCAACAATGTTCCTGTCAAACAGTTTATACTCTGGTTCTAACTTTACTTTCCATATCCTGAATTCCGTAACCATCTCTTGGCCAGTTCTTTATGTATAATCACTAAAACATTGCGCAACCCGACTGAAAGCTTGCTTGAGACAACTTAAATTCACACACACAAACACTTGTGCCAACTTCTAAAACGACTTATGGCTTCTGGAGGTTCACATCTTTACATATACTGAATCTACTGAGGGTTTGAGTCCCATTACTAATCGGTCTATCTTTTCCATAAGAATTCATACCCATAATCTTTTCATTCCGTATAATACAATTTCCATATAATTTCTCGGCTAAAATTTCCGATTATCCTTTAAAACTGGTCTACTATAATCTTGTGTCATCTTGAACTTGCCTTCTTCCTCCAATCAAGGAAATTCAACTTTATTCATCCCTCAGTTCACTAAATCCCGATGACTGACCATTTAATATACATCTTTCATCGAATAAAATTTCAGTTAAGCTTAGCTTATTTCCAAACTTCTTTTCTTAATTCTCAAATCTAGCACTTATGGTTCGGGAGATGCGGCTGATCTGCCGGGGCTAATCTTACTTGCGTTTCATGCTCAAAGACCACACTTGAGTGGTTAGCTTCATTGCCTAGATAATTCTCTTAATCCACAATTTATTCCCTTAACTGTCCGGACATTAGAATCTCATATGTTACGAGTTCGATTCATCAACACTATATCTTGTTGCTGAGAGTTTAGGGGTTTCAAAAGCCGACCGATAATTTCTCACTTTGAATCTCTAGGTTTGGTACCACAATTCCTTAACTCTGTACTCAGATTTGACACTTAATCCACACTTTACTTTAACTTCTCGAACTACGGTTCCCGTTAAGGTTCCACGTCATTCCTTAGAGTATTCCATAATTTCTTAATCCGTATGTCTTCCGCAGTCGAGGTATCGTCCAACGACGCGTCCAACTGGGTTGAGGTACGTCACCTTTTAGATAAATATCCCTTATGTCTCTGAGACCTTGCCACTATCAGGTTTCGTTACTTTACAGTTTGATGGCCACAATTTGGCATGAATACTTCTTCGCCAATTCCGTCTTAAAATTCTATCACCTTAATCTTCGCCCTTCATAACTTCATTCCTCCTTGGTCACATTCAGCTCTCGGACGTTTATCCTAACTGTCATATACTAGACTGAGTTGATCAGGCTCAACTAGATGTGACCTTTAGAACAATATCCGGAACCCAATGGTCCCACTACTTTTATTGAAACTTTAATGACCCAAGGCACGGTCTGAATCGACCTGCTCTGATACCAATTGTAACACCCATACTAAATTATCTAGAATATTTAGCATGTGTATTAATCTGATACTGGGTACATTAAAATTTTCAATAATAATAACAATAATACATACAACTGAATGAGTACAAATTTGCTCGTTATACAATTATCCAAATATCATAACATACACTTCTATATACATATACAATCTGTCAGCCTCCTGAGCGTGTCCTTGACGAGCAACTGCACTCCATCCAGCATCTTCATGAAGATCTTCAACTGCAAACTACTGGCTACCTGAAAACCTGCACCAGAAGGATAGGGATGAGACATAATGTCTCAGTGAGCTCCTACCCTACCTACTGTTGGCAACCTCGGGGAACCTAGGGTCGCCGTGCCTACCTCGGCAATCTTGGGGATACCTATGATCGCCAAGTCTTAACCTTACTCATAGAGGGTTACCTGACTGTTTCTGCTAAACTAGTGATCAAGGGGAAACCTAGGATCACTGTCTGAGTCTGATACTGAATGATCCTGAGATCTAGATTATATCCTGATAACTGGGTGATCGAGGGGAAACCTAGGATCACCGCCTGATAACTAATACCTGAATCTGATACCTGTCTGATAATTATTCTCTGTCTGATAACATAAGAAATATTAACTGATACATGTCTTTATGTTAGCTGTTAGCGTTGAACAAACAATATTATCTGGGTTCATTTTACGGAATGCCCCCGGGTGGAGTAACCCCGAAGCACATTCCCCTGATAACCGGTGAAAATTCCTATCATATCAGGCTAACACCGGACTCCTCTTGTCGTCGTGCGGTCATCCTTGCGGAATAACACGTCCCACTGGCGTGAACCTCCTGTATCCCACTGGCGTGAATAGCAGAAGACACGACTTAACTTACGCGTATACCCCCCCGTGTCCCACTGGCGTGAACGACGGAAGACGCGAATTAATTAATATATATCATTATTAGTCTTAACTTTTACATGAACCTTTCGTGTCCCACTGGCGTGAACAACGAAAGTCACGGCTTAATATTAATCTTATCTGATGCGTATACCTCCCGTGTCCCACTGGCGTGAACAACGAAAGACGCGAATAAATAGTATTAATCTTAGTCTTTACTCTACGTGAACCATTCGTGTCCCACTGGCGTGAACATCGAAGGCCACGACTTAATCTTATTAATTCTGAACTCTTAACCTATATAAGGTTCTAATCTGGAAACTTGGTAACATTCTAATTAACCTATCAAGGTTATTGACCCATCGTTTTCATGAGCCATTCCTAGGGCTTACTTAAGCTTTTAACTTTAATTCATGAATTTCCAAGCTTTGCATAACCTTTGCTCAAGTAACATCTTAATCTTTAGAAGCATTTGGAATGAACTAAAATGGTGGTTTAAGTTTCTAAAATATGTTATAAGAAATCAGTTTCCAAAAAAACCATGCCCGTGCGAACCAGGACCCCAGAACAGCTCAACTAGGTTGGACTGTCCAAGGCTGGTCGCTACAGCGCCCTTCTGGTCGCTACAAGCGCCAGTAGACAGAACCTGGTCGCTACAAGCGCCCAGTTCCTCGCTACAAGCGCCAGCCGTCGCTACAAGCGCCAGTGCGGTCGCTACAAGCGCGGCTAGGCAGGGAAAAACCCAGTCTGGTCGCTACAAGCGACTGTCCGTCGCTACAGCGACCGTATCAGTAAAAAACCTGTGTAAAAACGTGATTTCCACCATTTTTGCCCATTTAATGGTACCCATGCTTCTTAAACATGATAAATATGATTTTCTTTCATAATTAACAAATATAAACACTCATGAGCAAAGATTAAACAAGCAAGGAAATTAGGGTAAACTTGTAAACTTTCTAAAACTTATAAAACTTATCAAAGACACTCTAAATTGATTCTATAATCTGAAATGAGCTCACCTTAGACTTGGTTCGTTGCTAGCTAATCCTTCACTTGACCCCTTGTTCTATCCCTTGCTTTTCCTTTAACTTTCTTGTTCCAAATTCTGCAGATTTGCAGTTTCGGACCCCTGACTTCAAACTCGTCCCCAGACTTCAATACTCAGCCAAATCTCACAAAATTGGTACCAAAACGTAGATAATTTCGTTAGCTTTCCATAGCATCAAAGATCACTTGATTCGGAGTTATAGAGAGAGAGTTATTACCATTTAAATGGAGCCCTGTCCCAAATACGGGTTTCTCCAACTTCCTCTAAATCTCTATCCATAACTTCTTCTTCTTTAGGAATCATCATGCAAGATGAATTAGAGGTTTAGGCTCAAAGAATAGGCTCGAAAATTGAAGTGAGAAAGGGAGATTAAAGTGATTCTTACCTTTTCTTGTTCTAGCTTTACCCAATACAAGCTTACTTGCTATATCTTCTTCTTACAAGAGTTTGAATTAAGAGTTGATGGATGGTTGGAGAGGGTGAGGGGGCGTGACAGTAGGGAGAAGAGGGGAAGAGGGAGAGCTGAAAATGGTAAGGCAATGGAAGAGTATAGAAGAGTGTAGAAAATGGAGGAAATGGTAAGAAAAATATCTTACCTCCATTTCTTATAATTCCTCTCTTTTTAAATTATTTACTACTTTGCCATGCTTGCTCCTCAAGATTCTAATGCTAATAATTGATACTTATGAGCGGGATAACACACTTCCATACAAAAAACCCATTAACTGACAATTTACCAGATTGTCCTTTGCTCAACATTTCTGATACATTGTCTCAATATTAATAAATATTCGAATCTTAGGTGGGATGTTACAGTGATTATGGTTTTACCTTGTGCTAGAAGGTTGAGGTTTGAACGTGTAAGAAGAAGAAGTCTCTAGAAGAAATGAAAAAGAGTGTGAGTGTGTGTGTGTGTGTGATTGGTTTGGTACTACTTATATTATATTATGAGTAGAAAGAAGAAGGCTTAAACACACTTTTGGCCCCCTAACTTTGCACTATTTGCGATTTTGGCCCCCTCTTAAAAAAAAACCACAATCCAGCCCCCTAAGTTTCCCTTCTGTTGCAACTTTCAATTTTGATCATTCAAAATTACCCATTCAAGACATTAAAAACAAGTGGGGTGTTTTGTTGAGCAATTTTCAGATTTATAACGCAAAGAATATGTCTTGGAACTGGTTTCTTGATCTTCTACTGTCTTGAATGGTTGATTTTGAATGAACAAAATTGAAAGTTGCAACAGAAGGGAAACTTAAGGGGCTGGAATATGATTTTTTGTAATAGGAGGTCAAAATCGTAACTACTGCAAAGTTAGGGGGCTAAAAGTGCGTTTAAGCCAAAGAAGAAAAACGTATCGTATCGTTTGAGTGAGGTGAGGAATGAGAGGGTTTGTTTTGTTGTCATTTAGTGTAGTACGAATCATATCATAAGGTGGTGCATTTGCTCTGCGTTTGTGTGCGCGCGCAGCATCCGCAACCAACGCAGAGAAACGTGATGACCAAGCACTGTTTCTTTGTTTCAAATTCGTACTATTCTATTTGTACTGTGCGTGCAATTCTCCAATCAAAATAGGACACATGGAAATTAATTATCACCATTTATTCTCATTGGAATGGAATATATCCTTTTTGGATAAATTCTGTGGTACAACTCAAATTTAATAAATCCTGCTGGGTTTTTTCGGTATACCTTTTAATTGTCGCCCAAATTTAATTCAAGGGTTAATATGTTTTTACCTCCATGTAATTTGAGCGGATTCCAGTTTACCTCTGTACAAAAAAAGTTTAGATTCCAACCTTGTAAAATTAAGATTCTCCAGTTTACACCTCTGATCTCATCTGACGCTGATGTGGCATGCCACTGTGTAATTAATTTATTTTTTATTTTTTTAAAAGGATGTCAAAGGATGTAATTAATTTTATTTTTTATTTTTTTAAAAGGAAATTAATTATCACCTTTTTTTAAAAGATGTCACGTGTAATAATTAAATTTAAAAAAACAGAAAATAATTAAAATAAATAACCAAAAAACATTAAAAAATCAGAAAAAAAAATATTTTTTTTTTCAAAAATTAAAAAAATTCGAAAAAAAATTCAGATTTTTTTCAAAATTGAAAAAATCAGAAAACAATATTTTTTTCATTTTTTTATTTTCGTTTATATTGATTTAAAAATAAAAAACAATTTAAAATATCTGAAAATTAATTTACAAAAAATAAAAAAATAGAAAAGAAACTCAGTTTTTTTCAAAAAATAAAAAAAAATAGAAAAAAAAATCATATTTATTTTCAAAAATTTAAAAATTCGACAAAAAATTCAGATTTTTTTTCAAAATTGAAAAAATTAGAAAACAATATTTTTGGAATTTAGATTTATTTTGGTAGAAAAAATTTAAAAAAAAATAAGCTGAAAGTAAAAACAAGATGATTATTAAGGTGAATGTTGTTATACTAGTGAATAAGCGATTCTGAAGCTGAGTAGGAATTATTAAGCTGAACTGGAAAAAAGTGATTATGGTTTTACCTTGTGCTAGAAGGTCGAGGTTTGAACGTGTAAGAAGAAGAAGTCTCTAGAAGAAATGAAAAAGAGTGTGAGTGTGTGATTGGTTTGGTACTACTTATATTATATTATGAGTAGAAAGAAGAAGGCTTAAACACACTTTTGGCCCCCTAACTTTGCACTAGTTGCGATTTTGGCCCCCTCTTAAAAAAAAACCACAATCCAGCCCCCTAAGTTTCCCTTCTGTTGCAACTTTCAATTTTGATCATTCAAAATTAACCATTCAAGACATTAAAAACAAGTGGGGTGTTTTGTTGAGCAATTTTCAGATTTATAACGCAAAGAATATGTCTTGGAACTGGTTTCTTGATCTTCTACTGTCTTGAATGGTTGATTTTGAATGAACAAAATTGAAAGTTGCAACAGAAGGGAAACTTAAGGGGCTGGAATATGATTTTTTGTAATAGGAGGTCAAAATCGTAACTACTGCAAAGTTAGGGGGCTAAAAGTGCGTTTAAGCCAAAGAAGAAAAACGTATCGTATCGTTTGAGTGAGGTGAGGAATGAGAGGGTTTGTTTTGTTGTCATTTAGTGTAGTACGAATCATATCATAAGGTGGTGCATTTGCTCTGCGTTTGTGTGCGCGCGCAGCATCCGCAACCAACGCAGAGAAACGTGATGACCAAGCACTGTTTCTTTGTTTCAAATTCGTACTATTCTATTTGTACTGTGCGTGCAATTCTCCAATCAAAATAGGACACATGGAAATTAATTATCACCATTTATTCTCATTGGAATGGAATATATCCTTTTTGGATAAATTCTGTGGTACAACTCAAATTTAATAAATCCTGCTGGGTTTTTTCGGTATACCTTTTAATTGTCGCCCAAATTTAATTCAAGGGTTAATATGTTTTTACCTCCATGTAATTTGAGCGGATTCCAGTTTACCTCTGTACAAAAAAAGTTTAGATTCCAACCTTGTAAAATTAAGATTCTCCAGTTTACACCTCTGATCTCATCTGACGCTGATGTGGCATGCCACTGTGTAATTAATTTAATTTTTTATTTTTTTAAAAGGAGGTCACGTTTCAAAGGATGTCACCTTTTTAAAAGGATGTCAAAGGATGTAATTAATTTTATTTTTTATTTTTTTAGAAGGAAATTAATTATCACCTTTTTTTAAAAGATGTCACGTGTAATAATTAAATTTAAAAAAACAGAAAACAATATTTTTTTCATTTTTTTATTTTCGTTTATATTGATTTAAAAATAAAAAACAATTTAAAATATCTGAAAATTAATTTACAAAAAATAAAAAAATAGAAAAGAAACTCAGTTTTTTTCAAAAAATAAAAAAAAATAGAAAAAAAATCATATTTATTTTCAAAAATTTAAAAATTCGACAAAAAATTCAGATTTTTTTTCAAAATTGAAAAAATTAGAAAACAATATTTTTGGAATTTAGATTTATTTTGGTAGAAAAAATTTAAAAAAAAATAAGCTGAAAGTAAAAACAAGATGATTATTAAGGTGAATGTTGTTATACTAGTGAATAAGCGATTCTGAAGCTGAGTAGGAATTATTAAGCTGAACTGGAAAAAAGTGATTATGGTTTTACCTTGTGCTAGAAGGTCGAGGTTTGAACGTGTAAGAAGAAGAAGTCTCTAGAAGAAATGAAAAAGAGTGTGAGTGTGTGATTGGTTTGGTACTACTTATATTATATTATGAGTAGAAAGAAGAAGGCTTAAACACACTTTTGGCCCCCTAACTTTGCACTAGTTGCGATTTTGGCTCCCTCTTAAAAAAAAAACCACAATCCAGCCCCCTAAGTTTCCCTTCTGTTGCAACTTTCAATTTTGATCATTCAAAATTAACCATTCAAGACATTAAAAACAAGTGGGGTGTTTTGTTGAGCAATTTTCAGATTTATAACGCAAAGAATATGTCTTGGAACTGGTTTCTTGATCTTCTACTGTCTTGAATGGTTGATTTTGAATGAACAAAATTGAAAGTTGCAACAGAAGGGAAACTTAAGGGGCTGGAATATGATTTTTTGTAATAGGAGGTCAAAATCGTAACTACTGCAAAGTTAGGGGGCTAAAAGTGCGTTTAAGCCAAAGAAGAAAAACGTATCGTATCGTTTGAGTGAGGTGAGGAATGAGAGGGTTTGTTTTGTTGTCATTTAGTGTAGTACGAATCATATCATAAGGTGGTGCATTTGCTCTGCGTTTGTGTGCGCGCGCAGCATCCGCAACCAACGCAGAGAAACGTGATGACCAAGCACTGTTTCTTTGTTTCAAATTCGTACTATTCTATTTGTACTGTGCGTGCAATTCTCCAATCAAAATAGGACACATGGAAATTAATTATCACCATTTATTCTCATTGGAATGGAATATATCCTTTTTGGATAAATTCTGTGGTACAACTCAAATTTAATAAATCCTGCTGGGTTTTTTCGGTATACCTTTTAATTGTCGCCCAAATTTAATTCAAGGGTTAATATGTTTTTACCTCCATGTAATTTGAGCGGATTCCAGTTTACCTCTGTACAAAAAAAGTTTAGATTCCAACCTTGTAAAATTAAGATTCTCCAGTTTACACCTCTGATCTCATCTGACGCTGATGTGGCATGCCACTGTGTAATTAATTTAATTTTTTATTTTTTTAAAAGGAGGTCACGTTTCAAAGGATGTCACCTTTTTAAAAGGATGTCAAAGGATGTAATTAATTTTATTTTTTTAGAAGGAAATTAATTATCACCTTTTTTTAAAAGATGTCACGTGTAATAATAAAATTTAAAAAAACAGAAAATAATTAAAATAAATAACCAAAAAACAGAAAAAACATTAAAAAATCAGAAAAAAAAATATTTTTTTTTCAAAAATTAAAAAAATTCGAAAAAAAATTCAGATTTTTTTCAAAATTGAAAAAAATCAGAAAACAATATTTTTTTCATTTTTTTATTTTCGTTTATATTTATTTAAAAATAAAAAACAATTTAAAATATCTGAAAATTAATTTTCAAAAAATAAAAAAATAGAAAAGAAACTCAGTTTTTTTCAAAAAATTAAAAAAATAGAAAAAAAATCATATTTATTTTCAAAAATTTAAAAATTCGACAAAAAATTCAGATTTTTTTTCAAAATTGAAAAAATTAGAAAACAATATTTTGGAATTTAGATTTATTTTGGTCGAAAAATTTTAAAAAAAAATAAGCTGAAAGTAAAAACAAGATGATTATTAAGGTGAATGTTGTTATACTAGTGAATAAGCGATTCTGAAGCAGAGTAGGAATTATTAAGCTGAACTGGAAAAAAGTGATTATGGTTTTACCTTGTGCTAGAAGGTTGAGGTTTGAACGTGTAAGAAGAAGAAGTCTCTAGAAGAAATGAAAAAGAGTGTGAGTGTGTGTGTGTGTGTGATTGGTTTGGTACTACTTATATTATATTATGAGTAGAAAGAAGAAGGCTTAAACACACTTTTGGCCCCCTAACTTTGCACTATTTGCGATTTTGGCCCCCTCTTAAAAAAAAACCACAATCCAGCCCCCTAAGTTTCCCTTCTGTTGCAACTTTCAATTTTGATCATTCAAAATTACCCATTCAAGACATTAAAAACAAGTGGGGTGTTTTGTTGAGCAATTTTCAGATTTATAACGCAAAGAATATGTCTTGGAACTGGTTTCTTGATCTTCTACTGTCTTGAATGGTTGATTTTGAATGAACAAAATTGAAAGTTGCAACAGAAGGGAAACTTAAGGGGCTGGAATATGATTTTTTTGTAATAGGAGGTCAAAATCGTAACTACTGCAAAGTTAGGGGGCTAAAAGTGCGTTTAAGCCAAAGAAGAAAAAGGTATCGTATCGTTTGAGTGAGGTGAGGAATGAGAGGGTTTGTTTTGTTGTCATTTAGTGTAGTACGAATCATATCATAAGGTGGTGCATTTGCTCTGCGTTTGTGTGCGCGCGCAGCATCCGCAACCAACGCAGAGAAACGTGATGACCAAGCACTGTTTCTTTGTTTCAAATTCGTACTATTCTATTTGTACTGTGCGTGCAATTCTCCAATCAAAATAGGACACATGGAAATTAATTATCACCATTTATTCTCATTGGAATGGAATATATCCTTTTTGGATAAATTCTGTGGTACAACTCAAATTTAATAAATCCTGCTGGGTTTTTTCGGTATACCTTTTAATTGTCGCCCAAATTTAATTCAAGGGTTAATATGTTTTTACCTCCATGTAATTTGAGCGGATTCCAGTTTACCTCTGTACAAAAAAAGTTTAGATTCCAACCTTGTAAAATTAAGATTCTCCAGTTTACACCTCTGATCTCATCTGACGCTGATGTGGCATGCCACTGTGTAATTAATTTAATTTTTTATTTTTTTAAAAGGATGTCAAAGGATGTAATTAATTTTATTTTTTATTTTTTTAAAAGGAAATTAATTATCACCTTTTTTTAAAAGATGTCACGTGTAATAATTAAATTTAAAAAAACAGAAAATAATTAAAATAAATAACCAAAAAACATTAAAAAATCAGAAAAAAAAATATTTTTTTTTTCAAAAATTAAAAAAATTCGAAAAAAAATTCAGATTTTTTTCAAAATTGAAAAAATCAGAAAACAATATTTTTTTCATTTTTTTATTTTCGTTTATATTGATTTAAAAATAAAAAACAATTTAAAATATCTGAAAATTAATTTACAAAAAATAAAAAAATAGAAAAGAAACTCAGTTTTTTTCAAAAAATAAAAAAAAATAGAAAAAAAATCATATTTATTTTCAAAAATTTAAAAATTCGACAAAAAATTCAGATTTTTTTTCAAAATTGAAAAAATTAGAAAACAATATTTTTGGAATTTAGATTTATTTTGGTAGAAAAAATTTAAAAAAAAATAAGCTGAAAGTAAAAACAAGATGATTATTAAGGTGAATGTTGTTATACTAGTGAATAAGCGATTCTGAAGCTGAGTAGGAATTATTAAGCTGAACTGGAAAAAAGTGATTATGGTTTTACCTTGTGCTAGAAGGTCGAGGTTTGAACGTGTAAGAAGAAGAAGTCTCTAGAAGAAATGAAAAAGAGTGTGAGTGTATGATTGGTTTGGTACTACTTATATTATATTATGAGTAGAAAGAAGAAGGCTTAAACACACTTTTGGCCCCCTAACTTTGCACTAGTTGCGATTTTGGCCCCCTCTTAAAAAAAAACCACAATCCAGCCCCCTAAGTTTCCCTTCTGTTGCAACTTTCAATTTTGATCATTCAAAATTAACCATTCAAGACATTAAAAACAAGTGGGGTGTTTTGTTGAGCAATTTTCAGATTTATAACGCAAAGAATATGTCTTGGAACTGGTTTCTTGATCTTCTACTGTCTTGAATGGTTGATTTTGAATGAACAAAATTGAAAGTTGCAACAGAAGGGAAACTTAAGGGGCTGGAATATGATTTTTTGTAATAGGAGGTCAAAATCGTAACTACTGCAAAGTTAGGGGGCTAAAAGTGCGTTTAAGCCAAAGAAGAAAAACGTATCGTATCGTTTGAGTGAGGTGAGGAATGAGAGGGTTTGTTTTGTTGTCATTTAGTGTAGTACGAATCATATCATAAGGTGGTGCATTTGCTCTGCGTTTGTGTGCGCGCGCAGCATCCGCAACCAACGCAGAGAAACGTGATGACCAAGCACTGTTTCTTTGTTTCAAATTCGTACTATTCTATTTGTACTGTGCGTGCAATTCTCCAATCAAAATAGGACACATGGAAATTAATTATCACCATTTATTCTCATTGGAATGGAATATATCCTTTTTGGATAAATTCTGTGGTACAACTCAAATTTAATAAATCCTGCTGGGTTTTTTCGGTATACCTTTTAATTGTCGCCCAAATTTAATTCAAGGGTTAATATGTTTTTACCTCCATGTAATTTGAGCGGATTCCAGTTTACCTCTGTACAAAAAAAGTTTAGATTCCAACCTTGTAAAATTAAGATTCTCCAGTTTACACCTCTGATCTCATCTGACGCTGATGTGGCATGCCACTGTGTAATTAATTTAATTTTTTATTTTTTTAAAAGGAGGTCACGTTTCAAAGGATGTCACCTTTTTAAAAGGATGTCAAAGGATGTAATTAATTTTATTTTTTATTTTTTTAGAAGGAAATTAATTATCACCTTTTTTTAAAAGATGTCACGTGTAATAATTAAATTTAAAAAAACAGAAAATAATTAAAATAAATAACCAAAAAACAGAAAAAACATTAAAAAATCAGAAAAAAAAATATTTTTTTTTCAAAAATTAAAAAAAATTCGAAAAAAAATTCAGATTTTTTTCAAAATTGAAAAAAAATCAGAAAACAATATTTTTTTCATTTTTTTATTTTCGTTTATATTTATTTAAAAATAAAAAACAATTTAAAATATCTGAAAATTAATTTTCAAAAAATAAAAAAATAGAAAAGAAACTCAGTTTTTTTTCAAAAAATTAAAAAAAATAGAAAAAAAATCATATTTATTTTCAAAAATTTAAAAATTCGACAAAAAATTCAGATTTTTTTTCAAAATTGAAAAAATTAGAAAACAATATTTTTGGAATTTAGATTTATTTTGGTCGAAAAATTTTAAAAAAAAATAAGCTGAAAGTAAAAACAAGATGATTATTAAGGTGAATGTTGTTATACTAGTGAATAAGCGATTCTGAAGCAGAGTAGGAATTATTAAGCTGAACTGGAAAAAAGTGATTATGGTTTTACCTTGTGCTAGAAGGTTGAGGTTTGAACGTGTAAGAAGAAGAAGTCTCTAGAAGAAATGAAAAAGAGTGTGAGTGTGTGTGTGTGTGTGTGTGATTGGTTTGGTACTACTTATATTATATTATGAGTAGAAAGAAGAAGGCTTAAACACACTTTTGGCCCCCTAACTTTGCACTATTTGCGATTTTGGCCCCCTCTTAAAAAAAAACCACAATCCAGCCCCCTAAGTTTCCCTTCTGTTGCAACTTTCAATTTTGATCATTCAAAATTACCCATTCAAGACATTAAAAACAAGTGGGGTGTTTTGTTGAGCAATTTTCAGATTTATAACGCAAAGAATATGTCTTGGAACTGGTTTCTTGATCTTCTACTGTCTTGAATGGTTGATTTTGAATGAACAAAATTGAAAGTTGCAACAGAAGGGAAACTTAAGGGGCTGGAATATGATTTTTTGTAATAGGAGGTCAAAATCGTAACTACTGCAAAGTTAGGGGGCTAAAAGTGCGTTTAAGCCAAAGAAGAAAAACGTATCGTATCGTTTGAGTGAGGTGAGGAATGAGAGGGTTTGTTTTGTTGTCATTTAGTGTAGTACGAATCATATCATAAGGTGGTGCATTTGCTCTGCGTTTGTGTGCGCGCGCAGCATCCGCAACCAACGCAGAGAAACGTGATGACCAAGCACTGTTTCTTTGTTTCAAATTCGTACTATTCTATTTGTACTGTGCGTGCAATTCTCCAATCAAAATAGGACACATGGAAATTAATTATCACCATTTATTCTCATTGGAATGGAATATATCCTTTTTGGATAAATTCTGTGGTACAACTCAAATTTAATAAATCCTGCTGGGTTTTTTCGGTATACCTTTTAATTGTCGCCCAAATTTAATTCAAGGGTTAATATGTTTTTACCTCCATGTAATTTGAGCGGATTCCAGTTTACCTCTGTACAAAAAAAGTTTAGATTCCAACCTTGTAAAATTAAGATTCTCCAGTTTACACCTCTGATCTCATCTGACGCTGATGTGGCATGCCACTGTGTAATTAATTTAATTTTTTATTTTTTTAAAAGGATGTCAAAGGATGTAATTAATTTTATTTTTTATTTTTTTAAAAGGAAATTAATTATCACCTTTTTTTAAAAGATGTCACGTGTAATAATTAAATTTAAAAAAACAGAAAATAATTAAAATAAATAACCAAAAAACATTAAAAAATCAGAAAAAAAAATATTTTTTTTTCAAAAATTAAAAAAATTCGAAAAAAAATTCAGATTTTTTTCAAAATTGAAAAAATCAGAAAACAATATTTTTTTCATTTTTTTATTTTCGTTTATATTGATTTAAAAATAAAAAACAATTTAAAATATCTGAAAATTAATTTACAAAAAATAAAAAAATAGAAAAGAAACTCAGTTTTTTTCAAAAAATAAAAAAAAATAGAAAAAAAATCATATTTATTTTCAAAAATTTAAAAATTCGACAAAAAATTCAGATTTTTTTTCAAAATTGAAAAAATTAGAAAACAATATTTTTGGAATTTAGATTTATTTTGGTAGAAAAAATTTAAAAAAAAATAAGCTGAAAGTAAAAACAAGATGATTATTAAGGTGAATGTTGTTATACTAGTGAATAAGCGATTCTGAAGCTGAGTAGGAATTATTAAGCTGAACTGGAAAAAAGTGATTATGGTTTTACCTTGTGCTAGAAGGTCGAGGTTTGAACGTGTAAGAAGAAGAAGTCTCTAGAAGAAATGAAAAAGAGTGTGAGTGTGTGATTGGTTTGGTACTACTTATATTATATTATGAGTAGAAAGAAGAAGGCTTAAACACACTTTTGGCCCCCTAACTTTGCACTAGTTGCGATTTTGGCCCCCTCTTAAAAAAAAACCACAATCCAGCCCCCTAAGTTTCCCTTCTGTTGCAACTTTCAATTTTGATCATTCAAAATTAACCATTCAAGACATTAAAAACAAGTGGGGTGTTTTGTTGAGCAATTTTCAGATTTATAACGCAAAGAATATGTCTTGGAACTGGTTTCTTGATCTTCTACTGTCTTGAATGGTTGATTTTGAATGAACAAAATTGAAAGTTGCAACAGAAGGGAAACTTAAGGGGCTGGAATATGATTTTTTGTAATAGGAGGTCAAAATCGTAACTACTGCAAAGTTAGGGTGTAATATCCCGCTTATATGTGACTTTAACAGTGCTGCAATAACTAAACGAAAGGAATGGCAATTATGGAAATAAGTGGCAATGGCATGATTGTAATTAATGAGGAAAAGCTTATTGGATAAATATGAATTTTTGGCCAAGTTATACTCATTTCTTTCCCTCATAAAATCTGAAATTTTCCCTTCCTTTTTCTCCTCATTTTCGCCCCATCTTCCCCTCTACCTTCATCATCAAATCATCATCCTTTGAGCTAGCAACTTCTCCCAAAATCTTTGTAAGATAATCAAGCTTTGTTGGTGAAACTTGGAGCAAAGAAAAAGCCAAGAAGTAGAAGTTCTCTTGAGTAGAGATTTGGGACTTGAGGCAAGGGTTTTGAAGAAAAGCTTGGCAAAGGTTGGAATCAAGTTAAAGGTGAGCTCTTAGAGGGTTTTAGAACCCTACTTTGTTTAAGCTTTAAAGTCATAGTATTAAGAGTTATTTTGATGGAATTATGCCTTAATCCCTTGTTGGTTGTGAATACATGTTTTGGTATGTGTTATCTTGTTCATATGTCATAGAAAATCCATTCCCATAAGTTAATTGATGTTTGGGGATGTTTGGGTTAGCCTAGGAAGTGGAATTTTGAGTGCTGCTGAAGCCAAAATCGTGCTCCGATTTATGGGCATCGTGCTACGATTGTATGTCCTGTTTTTCATGGAACTCTCGCACAAAATCGTGCTACGATTTGTGCATATCGTGCCACGATATTGGACCTCATCAGCATCATTTTTCGTGTGTTCTGGCTTGGAAATAGGGAAGGATAAGGGATAGGCATGGCATTAGGAGATGTATACTTGTACTCCTAAGTTTTATAGATATGTTTAGGGATTGGTAATGGGATTATTCATTTGTAAGTGAAGTCCCTACCTTCCCATGATTATGTGCAACTTGGGAACTTGAGAGTTTGAGTGTTTTATCAAACACTAGTTATAGACAAGATAATAGAGTTGGATCTCCAACAATTATAGGAGGCTTATGAGAACGATAAGCCAAGGTTATAGATTACAGGTTATAGATTACGAGTTACAGATTACAGTATTGTTATAGAATCAAAGTGACAGATTATACGTTCATACGTTAAAGTTAAAGAAATTAAAGAATTAAAGATCAAAGTTATTGGCGTGCTTGCACGTTTCACAGTCATAGGCATGTTCAGCAGACTCCGGGATACGCCGGATGGGATCTCTCCGAGAGGGTTATCCACATGCAATTTCATAGGGAGTCCGGTGATAGCCTGATATGATAGGAGTTTCACCGGTTCATAGGGAGACGTATCTCGGGGTTGCTCCACCCGGGGTGCCCTCCGTAAAATGAACTCAGATAATTGTTTGTTCAACGCTAACAGCTAACATAAAACTGCTATCGAACTGTTTATAGGTTTTATGTCTTACAGTTATAGTCAAAGTTACAGTTACAGTTATAGTCACAGGAAACATACAGTTATAGTTATAGACAGCTATCCGAAAGTGATCCTAGGTCTTTCCCCCGATCACTAAGTCATAGATACAGACATGGTCATAGTTATGGTTTAGGCAATTATAGTTATAGTCATAGGCTGTTATGGCAATGGTTATAGACGGCTACATCAAAGGTTATAGGCAGTTTAAGTTTAAAGTCATAGGCAGGTCAAAGACTTGGCGATCCTAGAATTCCCCTAAATTGCCAAGGTAGGCATGGCGACCCTAGGTCCCCTGTGGTTGCCAAACAGTAGGTTGGGTAGAGCTCACTGAGACATTATGTCTCATCCCATTCCTTCTGGTGCAGGGTTACAGGCATGTCAGAGGTTCGTGACGAAGATCTTCATAGAGGTACTGGATGGAGTGCATTTGCTCGTTGTGTACCAGCTCAGAAGCTTAGTGGACATTTGTATAAGCATTGTATAAATATTGGATTATTTGTACAACGAGTATTATGTATTCTTTCATTTGTGATGTATGAGTTTTATTATTGAAATTTTTAAATGTATCCAGTATCAGTTTAACGCACATGCTAATATACTAGTTAAAGTTAGTATGGGTGTTACAATTGGTATCAGAGCAGGTCGATTCAGACCGTGCCATGGGTCGTTTAAGATTCAATAAAAGTAGTGGAATCATTGGGTTCCAGATGTTGTTCTAAATGTCATGTCTAGTTGAGCCTGATCAACTCAGTCTAGTATGTGACAGTTAGGACAAATATCCGAGAGCTGAATGTGACCAAGGAGGAAAGAAGTGTTCAAAGGGTGAAGGTTAAGACGTCAGTTTTTAAGACGGAAATTGGTGAGGTATTTAATATCAAAGGATGGTTCTCTAATGGCGAAGTAACTGAGCCAGTTAATGGCAAAGTCTCAGTATTATAAGAGGTATTTAAGAGTAAGGTCAAGTACCTTAACTAGTTGGACGTATCCTTGAGCGATGCTTTCTCCGGGGAGATGTGTAGAGTAAAGGATTATAGAATACTCCGAAGAATGATTTGGAAAGTTAAAGTTAAGGGTTGATTAGAGTTTTATTTCCGGCCGCAGAAGCAATAGATTGTGTTACCAAACCCAGCGATGTGGAATAAGGAATGGACAGTTAATTATCGAAAACTCTGGGCTTCCAGTGACGATATAGTGTGTAAGGTGGAAGGACTTGCACACTTAAGACGGACGAGATTTAAATATCTGATGGGTAAGAGACTCATTTATGGATTAAGCGAATTAATGAGCAGATGGAATAGGTTACCTTCTTTGATTGTGGGTCATCAAGATACTTGGTATGAGGAACGTGAGTTTAGCAACAAGTGAAGGAAACCCCGGTAAGGGTAGGAAGTAAAGGTTGAATTTTATGTTGTCAGATTATAGCAGACCGCTTTCGAGGATTAAACAGGAATTAGCTAAGAACCATTTTGAGGCTCTGGCAATAGGAAGAACGTCACTTATATATAAGTTACAGTTAAAGTATGGTTGAAGTTAAGGAGTTCTATATTCTCTTTCGATGGGCTCCTTGCATACGTATTCAGGTAAGCCGACAAAGATCACACTATGTGGGTATGTGTTAAGATGGTAGAAAATACATACTTTGGATCGTTTGAAAACATGAAGAGGGCAACGGTCGAGAAGTCAGATGGACTAATTATTCAGATAACGAGATTAGAATGGAATTATGAATACAGTAATAAGTTATAAGAAGGATCCAATGGAAAATGTTAAGTATTGAAGCTTACAGATTTATTAATTGGGTATTCGAAGAGGTTTATCACATGGTTGAATTTACAGGAGAGCCGGTAAAAGTTGAGTTATATCCAGACGGATTATTTTCGGAGAAACCTGAGAAGTAACCAAGAGTTATGTTAGAGTTATGTGGACCTAAGTGTCTTGGAAAAAGTTGCGGATGTGAAATCCCTACGGATAATTACAGGATGAGATTCGATTCATTAATCGATTAAGTATATGAAAGACGAGGATTTTCGGGAGTCATAGAATGTTTCTAGAAGTTACCACAAGTAAATAATGTATGAACTTAAGTTGTTTTAATAGGAGCATCATTGGGCTCGTATTCATTGTTAAAGACTGTCTACAGGGTTCGGTGTTTTCATGAAAGTAAGAATTTCGTTTATGTTTGAAAGGAAAAGCAAAGTCAAGCGTCGAGCAATCAGTAAGTTTAACAGGTGGATTAAACCACGAGAGAAATTATATGTAAGATGGTCGTGTATGGTAACTACAAAGTTATAAAGTCAAAGGATGGGCCAAAGAGATTTTATATGGTAATAGGGGAGTATTACTTTTATCCCAAGGTTAATTGTTTAAATCAGAGTTGCGCAGCGGAGAAGTAATCCAATTAGGAGTTAATAGACAAATTAAAGCTGAAGTTTAGAGAAAAGGATGTTTGTGAAGTCCTTGTCAGAGGAACTACAGGAAAGGTATTCAGAGATTAAATCTCAAGTTACAGAATATGTGTAAGTAATGATGACTTGAACTTATCATCAGTTTTAGCAGGGAATTTTAATAGATAAGTCGAGGAATGTATCAGACCCCGAAACTCATGAGATAAGAGAATCGAAGCAGGTTGATAACTTTAAAGGATGTAATTATAGCACGCGAAGGAGGCCACATTTCATACGGTGATTTAGCTGTTTAGCTCAGTAACTTAAAGTTATTTTGAGTAGTAAGTTTAACCAAAGAAGAATTATGCCGTGGCATACAGTTATTCCGCATCGTATCCGCGTTATGCTAGCATGTCGCATGTAACAGGCATGTAACAGGTTATGATTAGTATTATGTATACTGATCAGGCAGAGGTTATGCTACTTAGATAGTAGTGTAACATATTTTATAGTCGTGTGACATGTATCGGTAACCGTGGTACGCAGTCGGTAATGTTTTAACAGGAAAGTCTTAAACAGAACAGGTTTGTTATTATTGAACAAATTTCGGTAGAGGAGTTCAGAAATTCTTGAACTTAATGTTAACAGTTAAAGGAAGGAAATGTTTTACACAGATCAGAAGAGTACTCATAGTTTACAGTAAAAGACTACGTGAATTGGAGTTATGAATTAAAGGATTCAGAGTTTAAGAGTGCTATTTTGATAGCGAATAGAATAGAGTTTTCTTTTCGAAAACGGAGAATGTCCTTAGACAAAATAAGTTATAACGCCAACGGAATGTAACCATAATTTATGTTATGGGATTGTGAATGTTCAAAGAATACAAATATGAATCAAAAGTTAAGAGAGCGACCTTGGTTGACGTGGTTTTGTCTCAAGTATAAGTTGATTAAGTATGGTGTCCCATTAGTTGGACAATGACGATGCGGCGTACTGTGTACCCGATAGGAGTGTACACGTACTTAATCATGTATAGAAGCGATGTGCTATGGATAATATTATATGATGGTATGAGAGACGGCTTATGCTACACGTCACTTGTACTAAACTTTCATAAGTTGAAATTATTGGTAAAGCAAGTATTAATTCCCATGAGTAAAGAATATCTTAATTGAAGTAAGATTGTCAGAATCATAGAAAGAAGAAAACCCTAAGATCTTAGCTACGTGTCATCGTTGATTAATTAAAGCGGAGCACGAGTGGCTCTTAAGATTTCTCGAGCTTTAAGGATTCCCGCAGTGGGAATGTGAGCAATGCTTATGGTTGTGATAATAGCTACACCAGGACAACAGAAGGAAAGGAACGTATACCATAAGTTCAGCCACCACTTAGAATTTGAATCGTGGAGGTAGTTGTAATAGATTTCATTTCCGTCTGAGGATACCCAAAATCAGATGCCTTTCAGTGTAAGAATAAATTTATATGAAGAATGATATGAATATAACAGTAACAGGTCGTCTTGCGAGACGGAAGTTAAAGACAAAAGTTCCTTGAACTAAGAGTAATGTAATAGAACCCTCGGAAAGTTGGAATGATTGAGGAAAAACAGAATGACTCGACGACTTCAGGTTAATATGGATATGTTGATTCAGATAACCATACGCCTTAACAGATAATAGTTATGTAATATACGTTAGACCTTTAGGCAGGAAAGAGATTGTCTTATGTTATGATGTACAGTGATGGGAATCATGGCTAAAGAACAAGTTTTAATCAATATGGTTTAATCGAGACGCATGACTAATCTATATGTCAGACATTAGAACTGCCATGGAATCCCAATAAGCAAAAAGAATTGGAAATTTTAATAGTAGAGAAAGAGGTAGAAGGATTTATCTTTACAGGATCTCATAGGGATTATCTAAATTTCGAGGACGAAATTTCTTTTAAGGGGGGTAGAGTGTAATATCCCGCTTAAATGTGACTTTAACAGTGCTGCAATAACTAAACGAAAGGAATGGCAATTATGGAAATAAGTGGCAATGGCATGATTGTAATTAATGAGGAAAAGCTTATTGGATAAATATGAATTTTTGGCCAAGTTATACTCATTTCTTTCCCTCATAAAATCTGAAATTTTCCCTTCCTTTTTCTCCTCATTTTCGCCCCATCTTCCCCTCTACCTTCATCATCAAATCATCATCCTTTGAGCTAGCAACTTCTCCCAAAATCTTTGTAAGATAATCAAGCTTTGTTGGTGAAACTTGGAGCAAAGAAAAGCCAAGAAGTAGAAGTTCTCTTGAGTAGAGATTTGGGACTTGAGGCAAGGGTTTTGAAGAAAAGCTTGGCAAAGGTTGGAATCAAGTTAAAGGTGAGCTCTTAGAGGGTTTTAGAACCCTACTTTGTTTAAGCTTTAAAGTCATAGTATTAAGAGTTATTTTGATGGAATTATGCCTTAATCCCTTGTTGGTTGTGAATACATGTTTTGGTATGTGTTATCTTGTTCATATGTCATAGAAAATCCATTCCCATAAGTTAATTGATGTTTGGGGATGTTTGGGTTAGCCTAGGAAGTGGAATTTTGAGTGCTGCTGAAGCCAAAATCGTGCTCCGATTTATGGGCATCGTGCTACGATTGTATGTCCTGTTTTTCATGGAACTCTCGCACAAAATCGTGCTACGATATCCCCATATCGTGCTACGATATTGGACCTCATCAGCATCATTTTTCGTGTGTTCTGGCTTGGAAATAGGGAAGGATAAGGGATAGGCATGGCTTTAGGAGATGTATACTTGTACTCCTAGGTTTTATAGATATGTTTAGGGATTGGTAATGGGAATATTCATTTGTAAGTGAAGTCCCTACCTTCCCATGATTATGTGCAACTTTGGAACTTGAGAGTTTGAGTGATTTATCAAACACTAGTTATAGACAAGTTAATAGAGTTGGTTTTCCAACAAATATAGGAGGCTTATGAGAACGATAAGCCAAGGTTATAGATTACAGGTTATAGATTACGAGTTACAGATTACAGTATTGTTATAGAATCAAAGTGACAGATTATACGTTCATACGTTAAAGTTAAAGAAATTAAAGAATTAAAGATCAAAGTTATTGGCGTGCTTGCACGTTTCACAGTCATAGGCATGTTCAGCAGACTCCGGGATACGCCGGATGGGATCTCTCCGAGAGGGTTATCCACATGCAATTTCATAGGGAGTCCGGTGATAGCCTGATATGATAGGAGTTTCACCGGTTCATAGGGAGACGTATCTCGGGGTTGCTCCACCCGGGGTGCCCTCCGTAAAATGAACTCAGATAATTGTTTGTTCAACGCTAACAGCTAACATAAAACTGCTATCGAACTGTTTATAGGTTTTATGTCTTACAGTTATAGTCAAAGTTACAGTTACAGTTATAGTCACAGGAAACATACAGTTATAGTTATAGACAGCTATCCGAAAGTGATCCTAGGTCTTTCCCCCGATCACTAAGTCATAGATACAGACATGGTCATAGTTATGGTTTAGGCAATTATAGTTATAGTCATAGGCCGTTATGGCAATGGTTATAGACGGCTACATCAAAGGTTATAGGCAGTTTAAGTTTAAAGTCATAGGCAGGTCAAAGACTTGGCGATCCTAGAATTCCCCTAAATTGCCAAGGTAGGCATGGCGACCCTAGGTCCCCTGTGGTTGCCAAACAGTAGGTTGGGTAGAGCTCACTGAGACATTATGTCTCATCCCATTCCTTCTGGTGCAGGGTTACAGGCATGTCAGAGGTTCGTGACGAAGATCTTCATAGAGGTACTGGATGGAGTGCATTTGCTCGTTGTGTACCAGCTCAGAAGCTTAGTGGACATTTGTATAAGCATTGTATAAATATTGGATTATTTGTACAACGAGTATTATGTATTCTTTCATTTGTGATGTATGAGTTTTATTATTGAAATTTTTAAATGTATCCAGTATCAGTTTAACGCACATGCTAATATACTAGTTAAAGTTAGTATGGGTGTTACATAGGGGGCTAAAAGTGCGTTTAAGCCAAAGAAGAAAAAGGTATCGTATCGTTTGAGTGAGGTGAGGAATGAGAGGGTTTGTTTTGTTGTCATTTAGTGTAGTACGAATCATATCATAAGGTGGTGCATTTGCTCTGCGTTTGTGTGCGCGCGCAGCATCCGCAACCAACGCAGAGAAACGTGATGACCAAGCACTGTTTCTTTGTTTCAAATTCGTACTATTCTATTTGTACTGTGCGTGCAATTCTCCAATCAAAATAGGACACATGGAAATTAATTATCACCATTTATTCTCATTGGAATGGAATATATCCTTTTTGGATAAATTCTGTGGTACAACTCAAATTTAATAAATCCTGCTGGGTTTTTTCGGTATACCTTTTAATTGTCGCCCAAATTTAATTCAAGGGTTAATATGTTTTTACCTCCATGTAATTTGAGCGGATTCCAGTTTACCTCTGTACAAAAAAAGTTTAGATTCCAACCTTGTAAAATTAAGATTCTCCAGTTTACACCTCTGATCTCATCTGACGCTGATGTGGCATGCCACTGTGTAATTAATTTAATTTTTTATTTTTTTAAAAGGATGTCAAAGGATGTAATTAATTTTATTTTTTATTTTTTTAAAAGGAAATTAATTATCACCTTTTTTTAAAAGATGTCACGTGTAATAATTAAATTTAAAAAAACAGAAAATAATTAAAATAAATAACCAAAAAACATTAAAAAATCAGAAAAAAAAATATTTTTTTTTTCAAAAATTAAAAAAATTCGAAAAAAAATTCAGATTTTTTTCAAAATTGAAAAAATCAGAAAACAATATTTTTTTCATTTTTTTATTTTCGTTTATATTGATTTAAAAATAAAAAACAATTTAAAATATCTGAAAATTAATTTACAAAAAATATAAAAATAGAAAAGAAACTCAGTTTTTTTCAAAAAATAAAAAAAAATAGAAAAAAAATCATATTTATTTTCAAAAATTTAAAAATTCGACAAAAAATTCAGATTTTTTTTCAAAATTGAAAAAATTAGAAAACAATATTTTTGGAATTTAGATTTATTTTGGTAGAAAAAATTTAAAAAAAAATAAGCTGAAAGTAAAAACAAGATGATTATTAAGGTGAATGTTGTTATACTAGTGAATAAGCGATTCTGAAGCTGAGTAGGAATTATTAAGCTGAACTGGAAAAAAGTGATTATGGTTTTACCTTGTGCTAGAAGGTCGAGGTTTGAACGTGTAAGAAGAAGAAGTCTCTAGAAGAAATGAAAAAGAGTGTGAGTGTGTGATTGGTTTGGTACTACTTATATTATATTATGAGTAGAAAGAAGAAGGCTTAAACACACTTTTGGCCCCCTAACTTTGCACTAGTTGCGATTTTGGCCCCCTCTTAAAAAAAAACCACAATCCAGCCCCCTAAGTTTCCCTTCTGTTGCAACTTTCAATTTTGATCATTCAAAATTAACCATTCAAGACATTAAAAACAAGTGGGGTGTTTTGTTGAGCAATTTTCAGATTTATAACGCAAAGAATATGTCTTGGAACTGGTTTCTTGATCTTCTACTGTCTTGAATGGTTGATTTTGAATGAACAAAATTGAAAGTTGCAACAGAAGGGAAACTTAAGGGGCTGGAATATGATTTTTTGTAATAGGAGGTCAAAATCGTAACTACTGCAAAGTTAGGGGGCTAAAAGTGCGTTTAAGCCAAAGAAGAAAAACGTATCGTATCGTTTGAGTGAGGTGAGGAATGAGAGGGTTTGTTTTGTTGTCATTTAGTGTAGTACGAATCATATCATAAGGTGGTGCATTTACTCTGCGTTTGTGTGCGCGCGCAGCATCCGCAACCAACGCAGAGAAACGTGATGACCAAGCACTGTTTCTTTGTTTCAAATTCGTACTATTCTATTTGTACTGTGCGTGCAATTCTCCAATCAAAATAGGACACATGGAAATTAATTATCACCATTTATTCTCATTGGAATGGAATATATCCTTTTTGGATAAATTCTGTGGTACAACTCAAATTTAATAAATCCTGCTGGGTTTTTTCGGTATACCTTTTAATTGTCGCCCAAATTTAATTCAAGGGTTAATATGTTTTTACCTCCATGTAATTTGAGCGGATTCCAGTTTACCTCTGTACAAAAAAAGTTTAGATTCCAACCTTGTAAAATTAAGATTCTCCAGTTTACACCTCTGATCTCATCTGACGCTGATGTGGCATGCCACTGTGTAATTAATTTAATTTTTTATTTTTTTAAAAGGATGTCAAAGGATGTAATTAATTTTATTTTTTATTTTTTTAAAAGGAAATTAATTATCACCTTTTTTTAAAAGATGTCACGTGTAATAATTAAATTTAAAAAAACAGAAAATAATTAAAATAAATAACCAAAAAACATTAAAAAATCAGAAAAAAAAATATTTTTTTTTTCAAAAATTAAAAAAATTCGAAAAAAAATTCAGATTTTTTTCAAAATTGAAAAAATCAGAAAACAATATTTTTTTCATTTTTTTATTTTCGTTTATATTGATTTAAAAATAAAAAACAATTTAAAATATCTGAAAATTAATTTACAAAAAATAAAAAAATAGAAAAGAAACTCAGTTTTTTTCAAAAAATAAAAAAAAATAGAAAAAAAAATCATATTTATTTTCAAAAATTTAAAAATTCGACAAAAAATTCAGATTTTTTTTCAAAATTGAAAAAATTAGAAAACAATATTTTTGGAATTTAGATTTATTTTGGTAGAAAAAATTTAAAAAAAAATAAGCTGAAAGTAAAAACAAGATGATTATTAAGGTGAATGTTGTTATACTAGTGAATAAGCGATTCTGAAGCTGAGTAGGAATTATTAAGCTGAACTGGAAAAAAGTGATTATGGTTTTACCTTGTGCTAGAAGGTCGAGGTTTGAACGTGTAAGAAGAAGAAGTCTCTAGAAGAAATGAAAAAGAGTGTGAGTGTGTGATTGGTTTGGTACTACTTATATTATATTATGAGTAGAAAGAAGAAGGCTTAAACACACTTTTGGCCCCCTAACTTTGCACTAGTTGCGATTTTGGCCCCCTCTTAAAAAAAAACCACAATCCAGCCCCCTAAGTTTCCCTTCTGTTGCAACTTTCAATTTTGATCATTCAAAATTAACCATTCAAGACATTAAAAACAAGTGGGGTGTTTTGTTGAGCAATTTTGTAACACCCATACTAACTTTAACTAGTATGTTAGCATGTGCGTTAAACTGATACTGGATACATTTAAAAATTTCAATAATAATATTACATCACAACAGAATAAATACACGTTTACTCGTTTGTACAATAATCCAAAATCCGTTACAATACTTTTACATAAATCCATTGAGCTTCTGACTGGTACACAACGAGCAACGCACTCCATCCAGCATCTCTATGCAGAACTTCATCACGAACCTCTAACATGCCTGTAACCCTGCACCAGAAGGAATGGGATGAGACATAATGTCTCAGTGAGCTCTACCCAACCTACTGTTTGGCAACCACAGGGAACCTAGGGTCGCCATGCCTACCTTGGCAATTTAGGGGAATTCTAGAAATCGCCAAGTCTTTAACTGCCTATGACTATAAATCCTTCTGTACTATAACTTAAACTGCCTATAACCTTTGTTGTAATTGTCTATAACCATAACTATGACCATGTCTGTATCTATGACTTAGTGATCGGGGGAAAGACCTAGGATCACTTTCGGATAGCTGTCTATAACTATAACTGTATGTTTCCTGTGACTATAACTGTAAAACATAAAACCTATAAACAGTTCGATAGCAGTTTTATGTTAGCTGTTAGCGTTGAACAAACAATTATCTGAGTTCATTTTACGGAGGGCACCCCGGGTGGAGCAACCCCGAGATACGTCTCCCTATGAACCGGTGAAACTCCTATCATATCAGGCTATCACCGGACTCCCTATGAAATTGCATGTGGATAACCCTCTCGGAGAGATCCCATCCGGCGTATCCCGGAGTCTGCTGAACATGCCTATGACTGTGAAACGTGCAAGCACGCCAATAACTTTGATCTTTAATTCTTTAATTCTTTAACTATAACGTATGAACATATAATCTGTTACTATGAATCTGTAACAATACTGTAATCTATAACCTGTAATCTATAACCTTGGCTTATCGTTCTCATAAGCCTCCTATAGTTGTTGGAAAACCAACTCTATTAACTTGTCTATAACTATGATGAGTAATTCATACCAACTCTCATGCTCTTAAGCTTGCACATTCTTAAAGGAATGTAGGGATTTCACTTCAAGAAATAATCCCATTACCAAGCCCTATACACATCTATATAACTTAGGAGTACAAGTATACATCTCCTAATACCATGCCTATCCCTTATCCTTCCCTATTTCCAAGCCAGAACACACGAAAAAAAATGCTGAAGTGAGCCAATATCGTAGCACGATATGAGAATATCGTAGCACGATTTTCTGCGAGAGTTCCATGAAAAACAGGACACAAAATCGTAGCACGATGCCCATAAATCGGAGCACGATTTTGGCTTCAGCAGCACTCATAATTCCACTTCCTAGGCTAACCCAAACATACCCAATCATCAATCAACTTATGGGAATGGATTTCTATGACATATAATCAACTCATCACATACTAATTCATATATACACAAACCATCAAGGGATTTAGGCATGAAATTCATCCAAATAACTCTTAATACTAAGACTTAAAAGCTTAAACAAAGTAGGGTTCTAAAACCCTCTAAGAGCTCACCTCAAACCCAAAGATTGCTTGCTAAGTCTTGAATCCAAATCCTAGCTTCAAGCTCCAAAGGCTCCACTCAAGAACACCTCCACTCTTTGGCTTTCCTTCTTGTTCTTGTTCCAAATTTCTCCAACAATAGCTTGCTTACCACAAGAGAGTTTTGGGGAAAGAATTTTCTAGGTTAAGGGATGAATATTTGATGATGAAGATAGTGAGAAGGAGGGGGCGAAAATGAGGGGAGAAAGGAAGGGAAAATCTGATTTTGATGAAGAAGAAAAATGAGTAGAAACTCATAAACTTTCATATATATCCAAAAAGCCTTTTTCCATATATTTACTATTATGCCACTTCCTTATTACTACTTTGCCCTTGCTTGCAAACGAAGTTTCTAACACGTTTAACTGATACTTTTAAACGGGATATTACACTCTACCCCCCTTAAAAGAAATTTCGTCCTCGAAATTTAAATAATCCTTATAAGATCCTGTAAGATAAATTCTTCTTACTCACGGGAAAACCATGACAACTCTAGGGTCTGACATGTAGATTAACCACTCACTTCGATTAAACCAAACTGGTTAAAACTTGTTCTTTAGTCATGATTTTCATTTCTATAAACTATAACATATGACAAACTCCTTTCCGCCAAAAGATTTGGTGCATCGTGCATAACTATTACCTGTAAGGACGCATGGTTATCTGAATCAACTTTTCCATCTCATCTGTCTATGATCTCTGTTTGACATATTCCTTACAAATCCAATTTAAAATTATTAAGTCTTGGATTTCACTTACCGAATTCTATCAGTCCTTCTTTAATTGTTCGTCGAATCATTCTGATTTTCCTCAATTATTCCAATTTCCCGAGGGATCTACTACATCACTTTTAGTTCAGAGAACTTTTGTCTTTGACTTTCGTTTCGCAGGATGACCTGTTACTGTTACATTCGTATCATTCTTCATATAGACTAGTCTTGCACTGCAAAGCATCTGATATCAAACATTCTCAAGTCCGTTGCAAGTACTTTCACGATTCAAACACAAGGAGGTGGCCGTACTTTTGGTACCAATTCCTTTCTATCTGACATCCTGATATAACTATTATCACAACCATGACCATTGTTCACATTCCCACTGCAGAAATCCTTAAAGCTCGAGAAACCTTCCGAGCCACTCCTGCTCCAATTTAATTAATCAACGATAACACGTAGCTAAATATCTTAGGGCTTTCTTCTTTCTATGATTCTGACAATCTTACTTCAATCAAAATATTCCTTACTCATGGGGATTATTACTTGTTCTTCCAATACTTTCAACTTTTGAAGGTTTAGTACAAGTGACGTGTAGCATAAGCCGTCTCACATACCATCATATAACATTATTCATAGCACATCACTTCTATACATGATCGAGTACGTGTACACTCCTATCGGGTACACAGTACGCCGCATCGTCATTGTCCAACTAATGGGACACCATACTTAATCAACTTATACTTGAGACAAAACCACGTCAATCAAGGTCACTCTCTTAACTTTTGATTCATACTCGTATTCTTTGAACATACACAATCCCATAACATAAATTATGGTTATATTCCGTTGGCGTTATAACTTATTTTGTCCAAGGACATTCTCCGTTTCCGAAAAGTAAACTCTATTCTGTTCGCTATCAAAATAGCACTCTTAAACTCTGAATCCTTTAATTCATAACCTCAATTCACGTAGCCTTTTACTATAAACTATGAGTACTCTTCTGTTCTGTATAAAACATTTCCTTCCTTTAACTGTTAACATTACGTTCAAGAATTTCTGAACTCCTCTACCGAAATTGTTCAATAATAACAAACCTGTTCCGTTTAAGACTTTCCTGTTAAAACATTACCGACTGCGTACTACGATTACTAATACATGTCTCACGACTATAATTATGTTACACTACTGTCTAAGTAGTATAAGCTCTGCCTGATCAGTATACATGATACTAATCATAACCTGTAACATGCCTGTTACATGCGACATGCTAGCATAACGTGGATACAATGCGGAACAACTGCATGCCACAATATAATTCCTCTTTGATTAAACTTACTATTCAAGTTAACTTTAAGTTACTGAGCTGAAACAGCTAGTTTACCGTATTAAATGTGGCCTCCTTCGCGTGCTATAATTACATCCTTTAAAGTTATCAACCTGCTTCGATTCTCTTATCTCATGAGTTTCGGGGTCTGATACATTCCTCGACGTATCTATTAAAATTCCCTGTCAGAACTGATGATAAGTTCAAGTCATCATTACTTACACATATTCTGTAACTTGAGATTTAATCTCTGAATACCTTTCCTGTAGTTCCCCTGACAAGGACTTCACAAACATCCTTTTCTCTAAACTTCAGCTTTGATTTGTCTTTTAACTCATTATTGAATTTCTTCTCCGCTGCGCAACTCTGCTTTAAACAATTAACCTTGGGATAAAAGTAATACTCCCCTATTACCATATAAAATCTCTTTGGCCAATCCTTTGACTTTATAACTTTGTAGTTACCCTACGTAACCGTCTTGCATTATAATTTCTCTTATGGTTTAAACCACCTGTTAAACTTACTGATTGCTCGACACTTGACTTTGCTTTTCCTTTCAAACATAAACGAAATTCTTACTTTTACGAAACACGCCGAAACCTGTAGACAATCTTTAACAATAAATACGAGCCCAATGATGCTCCTATTAAAATAACTTAAGTTCATACATTAAATACTGGTGGCAACTTCTAGAAACATTCTATGACTTCCGGAAATTCTTGTCTTTCTTATACTTAATCGACTAATGAATCGAGTCTCATCCTGTAATTATCCGTAGGGATTTCTCATCCACAACTTTTTCCAAGACACTTAGGTCCACATAACTCTAACATAACTCTTGGTTACTTCTCGGGTTTCTCCGAAAATAATCCGTCTGGATATAACTCAACTTTCTCCAGCTCTCCTGTAAATTCAAATACATGATACACCTCTTCAAAACCCGATTAATAAATCTGTAAGCTTCAATACTTAACATTTTCCATTGGATCCTTCCTATAACTTATTACTGTATTCTCAATTCCATTCTAATCTCGTTATCTGAATAACATTCCATATGTCTTCTCGACCATTGCCCTCTTCATGGTTTCGAACAATCCAAGGTATGTATTTCCTACCATCTTTAACATTTACCAACATAAGGTAATCTTTGTCGGCTTACCCGAATACGTGTGCAAGGAGCCCATCAAAAAAAGAATATAGAACTCCTTAACTTCAACCATACTTTAACTGTAACTTATATATAAGTGACGTTCTTCCTGTTCAATCTTCGAAACCGGTCTACTATAATCTGATGACATAAAATTTAACCTTTTATCCATACCCTTACCGGGGGTTTCTTTTACTTATCACTACGCTCGCTATCTTCATACCAAGCATCTTGGTGTTCCATAATAAAGGAAGGTAATCTATTTCATCCATTCCTTACACACTTAATCCTTACTGAAAGTCCAGAACTTCCAATCATTAACTGGTCATTCTTTGTTCTACGTCGCTGAGTTTGGTAACACAATCCATTGTATCTGTAGCCGGAAGTAAAACTCTAATCAACCCTTAACTTTAACTTTCCAAATTACGGTTTCCGTTAGGATTCCAAATCATTCTTCGGAGTATTCTATAATCCTTTATTCTACACTTCTCCTCGGAGAAAACATCGCTCAATGATGCGTCCAACTAACCAAGATACTTGACCTTACTCTTAAATACCTCTTATAATTCTGAGGCTTTGCCATTAACTGGCTCGGTTACTTCACTGTTAGAAACCATCCTTTGACCTTAAACACTTTGCAAACTTCCGTCTTAAAATCTGACGCTTTAAACCTTCACCCTTTGAACACTTCATACCTCCTTGGTCACATTCAGCTCTCGGATATTTGTCCTAACTGTCATATACTAGACTGAGTTGATCAGGCTCAACTAGACATGACCTTTAGAACAACATCTGGAACCCAATGATTCCACTACTTTTATTGAATCTTAAACGACCCATGGCACGGTCTGAATCGACCTGCTCTGATACCAATTGTAACACCCATACTAACTTTAACTAGTATGTTAGCATGTGCGTTAAACTGATACTGGATACATTTAAAAATTTCAATAATAATATTACATCACAACAGAATAAATACACGTTTACTCGTTTGTACAATAATCCAAAATCCGTTACAATACTTTTACATAAATCCATTGAGCTTCTGACTGGTACACAACGAGCAACGCACTCCATCCAGCATCTCTATGCAGAACTTCATCACGAACCTCTAACATGCCTGTAACCCTGCACCAGAAGGAATGGGATGAGACATAATGTCTCAGTGAGCTCTACCCAACCTACTGTTTGGCAACCACAGGGAACCTAGGGTCGCCATGCCTACCTTGGCAATTTAGGGGAATTCTAGAAATCGCCAAGTCTTTAACTGCCTATGACTATAAATCCTTCTGTACTATAACTTAAACTGCCTATAACCTTTGTTGTAATTGTCTATAACCATAACTATGACCATGTCTGTATCTATGACTTAGTGATCGGGGGAAAGACCTAGGATCACTTTCGGATAGCTGTCTATAACTATAACTGTATGTTTCCTGTGACTATAACTGTAAAACATAAAACCTATAAACAGTTCGATAGCAGTTTTATGTTAGCTGTTAGCGTTGAACAAACAATTATCTGAGTTCATTTTACGGAGGGCACCCCGGGTGGAGCAACCCCGAGATACGTCTCCCTATGAACCGGTGAAACTCCTATCATATCAGGCTATCACCGGACTCCCTATGAAATTGCATGTGGATAACCCTCTCGGAGAGATCCCATCCGGCGTATCCCGGAGTCTGCTGAACATGCCTATGACTGTGAAACGTGCAAGCACGCCAATAACTTTGATCTTTAATTCTTTAATTCTTTAACTATAACGTATGAACATATAATCTGTTACTATGAATCTGTAACAATACTGTAATCTATAACCTGTAATCTATAACCTTGGCTCATCGTTCTCATAAGCCTCCTATAGTTGTTGGAAAACCAACTCTATTAACTTGTCTATAACTATGATGAGTAATTCATACCAACTCTCATGCTCTTAAGCTTGCACATTCTTAAAGGAATGTAGGGATTTCACTTCAAGAAATAATCCCATTACCAAGCCCTATACACATCTATATAACTTAGGAGTACAAGTATACATCTCCTAATACCATGCCTATCCCTTATCCTTCCCTATTTCCAAGCCAGAACACACGAAAAAAAATGCTGAAGTGAGCCAATATCGTAGCACGATATGAGAATATCGTAGCACGATTTTCTGCGAGAGTTCCATGAAAAACAGGACACAAAATCGTAGCACGATGCCCATAAATCGGAGCACGATTTTGGCTTCAGCAGCACTCATAATTCCACTTCCTAGGCTAACCCAAACATACCCAATCATCAATCAACTTATGGGAATGGATTTCTATGACATATAATCAACTCATCACATACTAATTCATATATACACAAACCATCAAGGGATTTAGGCATGAAATTCATCCAAATAACTCTTAATACTAAGACTTAAAAGCTTAAACAAAGTAGGGTTCTAAAACCCTCTAAGAGCTCACCTCAAACCCAAAGATTGCTTGCTAAGTCTTGAATCCAAATCCTAGCTTCAAGCTCCAAAGGCTCCACTCAAGAACACCTCCACTCTTTGGCTTTCCTTCTTGTTCTTGTTCCAAATTTCTCCAACAATAGCTTGCTTACCACAAGAGAGTTTTGGGGAAAGAATTTTCTAGGTTAAGGGATGAATATTTGATGATGAAGATAGTGAGAAGGAGGGGGCGAAAATGAGGGGAGAAAGGAAGGG
This sequence comes from Medicago ruthenica, assembly GCA_018208015.1. Lineage (NCBI taxonomy): Eukaryota > Viridiplantae > Streptophyta > Magnoliopsida > Fabales > Fabaceae > Medicago > Medicago ruthenica. The sequence continues at coordinate 94,615 of WNNG01000469.1, forward strand.
AAAATCTGATTTTGATGAAGAAGAAAAATGAGTAGAAACTCATAAACTTTCATATATATCCAAAAAGCCTTTTTCCATATATTTACTATTATGCCACTTCCTTATTACTACTTTGCCCTTGCTTGCAAACGAAGTTTCTAACACGTTTAACTGATACTTTTAAACGGGATATTACAAATTTTCAGATTTATAACGCAAAGAATATGTCTTGGAACTGGTTTCTTGATCTTCTACTGTCTTGAATGGTTGATTTTGAATGAACAAAATTGAAAGTTGCAACAGAAGGGAAACTTAAGGGGCTGGAATATGATTTTTTGTAATAGGAGGTCAAAATCGTAACTACTGCAAAGTTAGGGGGCTAAAAGTGCGTTTAAGCCAAAGAAGAAAAACGTATCGTATCGTTTGAGTGAGGTGAGGAATGAGAGGGTTTGTTTTGTTGTCATTTAGTGTAGTACGAATCATATCATAAGGTGGTGCATTTGCTCTGCGTTTGTGTGCGCGCGCAGCATCCGCAACCAACGCAGAGAAACGTGATGACCAAGCACTGTTTCTTTGTTTCAAATTCGTACTATTCTATTTGTACTGTGCGTGCAATTCTCCAATCAAAATAGGACACATGGAAATTAATTATCACCATTTATTCTCATTGGAATGGAATATATCCTTTTTGGATAAATTCTGTGGTACAACTCAAATTTAATAAATCCTGCTGGGTTTTTTCGGTATACCTTTTAATTGTCGCCCAAATTTAATTCAAGGGTTAATATGTTTTTACCTCCATGTAATTTGAGCGGATTCCAGTTTACCTCTGTACAAAAAAAGTTTAGATTCCAACCTTGTAAAATTAAGATTCTCCAGTTTACACCTCTGATCTCATCTGACGCTGATGTGGCATGCCACTGTGTAATTAATTTAATTTTTTATTTTTTTAAAAGGATGTCAAAGGATGTAATTAATTTTATTTTTTATTTTTTAAAAGGAAATTAATTATCACCTTTTTTTAAAAGATGTCACGTGTAATAATTAAATTTAAAAAAACAGAAAATAATTAAAATAAATAACCAAAAAACATTAAAAAATCAGAAAAAAAAAATATTTTTTTTTCAAAAATTAAAAAAATTCGAAAAAAAATTCAGATTTTTTTCAAAATTGAAAAAATCAGAAAACAATATTTTTTTCATTTTTTTATTTTCGTTTATATTGATTTAAAAATAAAAAAACAATTTAAAATATCTGAAAATTAATTTACAAAAAATAAAAAAATAGAAAAGAAACTCAGTTTTTTTCAAAAAATAAAAAAAAATAGAAAAAAAATCATATTTATTTTCAAAAATTTAAAAATTCGACAAAAAATTCAGATTTTTTTTCAAAATTGAAAAAATTAGAAAACAATATTTTTGGAATTTAGATTTATTTTGGTAGAAAAAATTTAAAAAAAAAAAAAGCTGAAAGTAAAAACAAGATGATTATTAAGGTGAATGTTGTTATACTAGTGAATAAGCGATTCTGAAGCTGAGTAGGAATTATTAAGCTGAACTGGAAAAAAGTGATTATGGTTTTACCTTGTGCTAGAAGGTCGAGGTTTGAACGTGTAAGAAGAAGAAGTCTCTAGAAGAAATGAAAAAGAGTGTGAGTGTGTGATTGGTTTGGTACTACTTATATTATATTATGAGTAGAAAGAAGAAGGCTTAAACACACTTTTGGCCCCCTAACTTTGCACTAGTTGCGATTTTGGCCCCCTCTTAAAAAAAAAACCACAATCCAGCCCCCTAAGTTTCCCTTCTGTTGCAACTTTCAATTTTGATCATTCAAAATTAACCATTCAAGACATTAAAAACAAGTGGGGTGTTTTGTTGAGCAATTTTCAGATTTATAACGCAAAGAATATGTCTTGGAACTGGTTTCTTGATCTTCTACTGTCTTGAATGGTTGATTTTGAATGAACAAAATTGAAAGTTGCAACAGAAGGGAAACTTAAGGGGCTGGAATATGATTTTTTGTAATAGGAGGTCAAAATCGTAACTACTGCAAAGTTAGGGGGCTAAAAGTGCGTTTAAGCCAAAGAAGAAAAACGTATCGTATCGTTTGAGTGAGGTGAGGAATGAGAGGGTTTGTTTTGTTGTCATTTAGTGTAGTACGAATCATATCATAAGGTGGTGCATTTGCTCTGCGTTTGTGTGCGCGCGCAGCATCCGCAACCAACGCAGAGAAACGTGATGACCAAGCACTGTTTCTTTGTTTCAAATTCGTACTATTCTATTTGTACTGTGCGTGCAATTCTCCAATCAAAATAGGGACACATGGAAATTAATTATCACCATTTATTCTCATTGGAATGGAATATATCCTTTTTGGATAAATTCTGTGGTACAACTCAAATTTAATAAATCCTGCTGGGTTTTTTCGGTATATACCTTTTAATTGTCGCCCAAATTTAATTCAAGGGTTAATATGTTTTTACCTCCATGTAATTTTGAGCGGATTCCAGTTTACCTCTGTACAAAAAAAGTTTAGATTCCAACCTTGTAAAATTAAGATTCTCCAGTTTACACCTCTGATCTCATCTGACGCTGATGTGGCATGCCACTGTGTAATTAATTTAATTTTTTATTTTTTTAAAAGGAGGTCACGTTTCAAAGGATGTCACCTTTTTAAAAGGATGTCAAAGGATGTAATTAATTTTATTTTTTAATTTTTTTAGAAGGAAATTAATTATCACCTTTTTTTAAAAGATGTCACGTGTAATAATAAAATTTAAAAAAACAGAAAATAATTAAAATAAATAACCAAAAAACAGAAAAACATTAAAAAATCAGAAAAAAAAAGTTTTTTTTTTTCAAAAAGAAAAAAAATTCAGATTTTTTTCAAAATTGAAAAAAATCAGAAAACAATATTTTTTTTCATTTTTTTATTTCGTTTATATTTATTTAAAAATAAAAAAACAATTTAAAATATCTGAAAATTAATTTTCAAAAAATAAAAAAATAGAAAAGAAACTCAGTTTTTTTCAAAAAATTAAAAAAAAAATAGAAAAAAAAATCATATTTATTTTCAAAAATTTAAAAATTCGACAAAAAATTCAGATTTTTTTTCAAAATTGAAAAAATTAGAAAACAATATTTTTGGAATTTAGATTTATTTTGGTCGAAAATTTTAAAAAAAAATAAGCTGAAAGTAAAAACAAGATGATTATTAAGGTGAATGTTGTTATACTAGTGAATAAGCGATTCTGAAGCAGAGTAGGAATTATTAAGCTGAACTGGAAAAAAGTGATTATGGTTTTACCTTGTGCTAGAAGGTTGAGGTTTGAACGTGTAAGAAGAAGAAGTCTCTAGAAGAAATGAAAAAGAGTGTGAGTGTGTGTGTGTGTGTGATTGGTTTGGTACTACTTATATTATATTATGAGTAGAAAGAAGAAGGCTTAAACACACTTTTGGCCCCCCTAACTTTGCACTATTTGCGATTTGGCCCCCTCTTAAAAAAAAACCACAATCCAGCCCCCTAAGTTTTCCCTTCTGTTGCAACTTTCAATTTTTGATCATTCAAATTAACCCATTCAAGACATTAAAAACAAGTGGGGGTGTTTGTTGAGCAATTTTCAGATTTATAACGCAAAGAATATGTCTTGGAACTGGTTTCTTGATCTTCTACTGTCTTGAATGGTTTGATTTTGAATGAACAAATTGAAAGTTGCAACAGAAGGGAAAACTTAAGGGGCTGGAATATGATTTTTTGTAATAGGAGGTCAAAATCGTAACTACTGCAAAGTTAGGGGGCTAAAAGTGCGTTTAAGCCAAAGAAGAAAAAGGTATCGTATCGTTTGAGTGAGGTGAGGAATGAGAGGGTTTGTTTTGTTGTTCATTTAGTGGAGTACGAATCATATCATAAGGTGGTGCATTTTGCTCTGCGTTTGTGTGGCGCGCAGCATCCGCAACCAACGCAGAGAAACGTGATGACCAAGCACTGTTTCTTTGTTTCAAATTCGTACTATTCTATTTGTACTGTGCGTGCAATTCTCCAATCAAAATAGGACACATGGAAATTAATTATCACCATTTATTCTCATTGGAATGGAATATATCCTTTTTGGATAAATTCTGTGGTACACTCAAATTTAATAAATCCTGCTGGGTTTTTTCGGTATATACCTTTTAATTGTCGCCCAAATTTAATTCAAGGGTTAATATGTTTTTACCTCCATGTAATTTGAGCGGATTCCAGTTTACCTCTGTACAAAAAAAGTTTAGATTCCCACCTTGTAAAATTAAGATTCTCCAGTTTACCACCTCTGATCTCATCTGACGCTGATGTGGCATGCCACTGTGTAATTAATTTAAATTTTTTATTTTTTTAAAAGGATGTCAAAGGATGTAATTAATTTTATTTTTTATTTTTTTAAAAGGAAATTAATTATCACCTTTTTTTAAAAGATGTCACGTGTAATAATTAAATTTAAAAAAACAGAAAATAATTAAAATAAATAACCAAAAAAACATTAAAAAATCAGAAAAAAAAATATTTTTTTTTTCAAAAATTAAAAAAAATTCGAAAAAAAATTCAGATTTTTTTCAAATTGAAAAAATCAGAAAACAATATTTTTTTCATTTTTTTATTTTCGTTTATATTGATTTAAAATAAAAAACAATTTAAAATATCTGAAAATTAATTTACAAAAAATAAAAAAAATAGAAAAGAAACTCAGTTTTTTTCAAAAAATAAAAAAAAATAGAAAAAAAATCATATTTATTTTCAAAAATTTAAAAATTCGACAAAAAATTCAGAGTTTTTTTCAAAATTGAAAAAATTAGAAAACAATATTTTTGGAATTTAGATTTATTTTGGTAGAAAAAATTTAAAAAAAAATAAGCTGAAAGTAAAAAACAAGATGATTATTAAGGTGAATGTTGTTTATACTAGTGAATAAGCGATTCTGAAGCTGAGTAGGAATTATAAGCTGAACTGGAAAAAAAGTGATTATGGTTTTACCTTGTGCTAGAAGGTCGAGGTTTGAACGTGTAAGAAGAAGAAGTCTCTAGAAGAAATGAAAAAGAGTGTTGAGTGTATGATTGGTTTGGTACTACTTATATTATATTTATGAGTAGAAAGAAGAAGGCTTAACACACTTTGGCCCCCTAACTTTGCACTAGTTGCGATTTTGGCCCCCTCTTAAAAAAAAACCACAATCCAGCCCCCCCCCATAAGTTTCCCTTCTGTTGCAACTTTCAATTTTGATCATTCAAAATTAACCATTCAAGACATTAAAAAAACCAAGTGGGGGTGTTTTGTTGAGCAATTTTCAAGATTATAACGCAAAGAATATGTCTTGGAACTGGTTTCTTGATCTTCTACTGTCCTTGAATGGTTGATTTTGAATGAACAAATTGAAAGTTGCAACAGAAGGAAACTTAAGGGGCTTGGAATATGATTTTTTGTAATAGGAGGTCAAAATCGTAAACTACTGCAAAGTTAGGGGGCTAAAAGTGCGTTTAAGCCAAAGAAGAAAAACGTATCGTATCGTTTGAGTGAGGTGAGGAATGAGAGGGTTTGTTTTGTTGTCATTTAGTGTAGTACGAATCATATCATAAGGTGGTGCATTTGCTCTGCGTTTGTGTGCGCGCGCAGCATCCGCAACCAACGAGAGAAACGT
>WNNG01000470.1:0-68287 GCA_018208015.1 Medicago ruthenica
TTTTATTATTGATGATAGTACTTTTAAAACAAAAACATTTTCAAAATTTATTACATGAGTCTTCCATTTCTATCCAAATAACAAACACATTCCTCTTCGAACTTGCGAATACTCGGAGTGAACATCAATGTCTATCCTTAAGGTAGATAATGCTTCGCAGGCCGAGCATGGTCAATCGCAAAAAGGAATTCCCCAACAGAATCCTTGGTGAATTAATTGAAAATTCCCCAGTGAGTTAAGAGCCCGAAAGGACCCTTCAGGCAAAGACCGACCAAAGCATAAGCGTTCCCGACGGATTCATAAGTTCTTCTCTCCAGCGGATTAGCACAGTCCCCAATGGACTACCAATTCCCCAGGAAGTCAATATTTGTTCCATTCTCACAAGCCCAATTACCATTGGCATCAAAAGACTGGATATCGATCATGCATCCAAAATGATCCTTATATCCCCAGTAAATTCACAAGCGAAGCCCAATATTATTGGCATACCCCCCAGTGGAGTCTTACATCATCCAAGCCCGACTTAGCTCGGCATTCAAACCATGGTTCCCCAGCGTCCCACGTGATGTCTGTTATCCCCCATGTCAGCATAATTCATGCAGCATATCATAATCATTCATTAGCATACATTTCACGTCAAGGGGCAATTCCTTAACAAACAAGTTGGGTATCCCCAATACAAGTCCATCCCTCACATGACGTCCCCAGTGACGTTCATACATTCATGCATTAGTATATTCATACATATGCATGTCATACATGGTTATTTCTAACCATCATGAGTTTCACCAAACAATCGCGAGCAATTCGTGAATTCTTTTGTCCCAGTGTCATCCCCAGTCCGTCTAGTTCAGAGATGTCATCCTTTTACGCCAAGTTGCAGTTCAAACCAACAGCTTGCGCGTCTTTTCTGTCAAGTCTTTACGCCAAGTGGCAGTTCTTTAGTGAACAGCTTGCGCGTACTCCCCAGTGTTGTGACAAGTGGCAAGTTCTTCAATGAACAGCTTGTGCATCCTTTCTCCCCGATTGAAGGGGCATTTTTTGTAAGGAACGGCTTGTCAGCCGCATCCCCAGCATCGTCAGTGGCAAATTCGGTAACCATCCGAACAGCTGACATCTTTCATTTTCTTTTTCTGTCGTCAATGGCAAGTTCGGCAACATCCGAACAGTTGACATTTATTTTCCCGTCGTCAATGGCAAGTTCGGCAACATCCGAACAGTTGACATTTATTTTCCTGTCGTCAATGGCAAGTTCGGCAACATCCGAACAGTTGACATTTATTTTCCTGTCGTCAATGGCAAGTTCGGCAACATCCGAACAGTTGACATTTTATTTTCCTGTCGTCAATGGCAAGTTCGGCAACATCCGAACAGTTGACATTTTATTTTCCCGTCGTCAATGGCAAGTTCGGCAACATCCGAACAGTTGACATTTATTTTCCTGTCGTCAATGGCAAGTTTCGGCAACATCCGAACAGTTGACATTTATTTTCCTGTCGTCAATGGCAAGTTCGGCAACATCCGAACAGTGACATTTTATTTTCCTGTCGTCAATGGCAAGTTCGGCAACATCCGAACAGTTGACATTTTATTTTCCCGTCGTCAATGACAAGTTCGGCAACATCCGAACAGTTGACATTTATTTTCCTGTCGTCAATGGCAAGTTCGGCAACATCCGAACAGTTGACATTTATTTTCCTGTCGTCAATGGCAAGTTCGGCAACATCCGAAACAGTTGACATTTTATTTTCCCGTCGTCAATGGCAAGTTCGGCAACATCCGAACAGTTGAACATTTTATTTTCCCGTCGTCAATGGCAAGTTTCGGCAACATCCGAACAGTTGACATTCTTTTCATTCTTTTGTCGCCAGTGGCCAGTTCGGCAACAACCCGAACAGCTGGCATTTACCTTTTCATTCTTTGTTGTCAGTGACAGTTCGGTGACCACCCGACTAGCTGACACCTATCCCCAGTGTGGTCTTCCTTTTTGTCATCTTTGCATTCATGTTTACATTCAAGCATTCATAACATTTGCATTGCATGCATTTATAGCATTTATAACTCGGGAAAATATTTACTCAAAAAATGGCGTACTCTATATTTAAGTCTCTTCAACCCGTCCATTTCAAATCATTTTCAATCTCCGGGACGAAGAAACTTAAATAGGGGCATCTGTCATACCCCATTTTTTGACTTATATTTTTGTGTGTGTTTTATCTTTTATTATTTTCATTACTTATTATTACTTTGTATTATTTCCTTCTTATTGTAGTACTTTTGTTTGCATTTTATTACTAGCATTTCCATTAGCCTTAATATCATTAATAGTGTCATTTTGTTTTTCTTTAATAATATTATTATTATTACCTTTACTACTATTTACTTTAATTAATAAGTTTTATCTTTTTTATTGTCATTACTAAATATCATCTTTTTTATTAGTATTATCTACTATTTTCCTTATTATCATCATCATTTGCATTTCTTGCATTTTTTATCATCATTATCATCATTATATATTATTATTATTTTCCCCATTTTTTCCTTTTATTTTTTAAAATACAAAAATTAAAAATTGGAGTTCGCAGTGCGAACTCACCTTCGCACTGCGACCTCTGCGAAAATTTCTGCAGATTTTTATACATTTGTTTATCCTTTTTGCTTTCAACTACAATTATTATTAGTAGCATTATTACTTGTATTCTTGTTATTTTGTGACTGATTTAGTGCAGCAAGGCAGAATTTAATGTGTGACATTAAAGGTAAAAGGAAAGAAGAACTTTCTTCCAACCTCTCATGTGATCAAACAAATTGGCTATCCTTGGTCAGATTTTGTCCCCCAAAATTGACCCCTTACCCAACCCAAACATGCCAGCCAGCTGCTTGATCCATTTCTTTCCCTTTTTCCCTGCCAAAACCAGCCAATCCCAAGTGGTTTATGTTGCAAAAAAGCTGTGTGACATGCCCTGTTTTGAGCTGAATTTCTCCCCACACACATAAGCCCACATGCTGATTTTGATTCCCCCAATCTCCCTGTACATGGCAGTACACGTTTTGATTGTTTGACCTTCCAGGATTGCAAGGTTTGATCCCAAGAATCATCCCTTTTGGCAGCTGCCCTGTTTTACAGTTTTTACCATCATTACCTTCTAGAATCAATGGCATTTGTGGCTGAGATCAGTCAAGACCTTGCCCCTTGGCACAAGGCAAAGGAAGTTCTATCCATTAGCATTAAATGCAAAGTGATCTAGCCTGAGTTTAGCTCATGATCAGCTAGTGTTTTAGGATTTTATTCATCATTGTTCATCATTACATAGATTGCATTTTTGCCTATAAAAGGGAATGCAAGGCACTAGGATTTCACACCATAAGACACAACACAATTGAACACATTAAAAACCAGCTAGAAACAGATCAATCCAGAGAGCCAATACACACGAATTTCACACCAAAAATCCCTTGCATTGCAGCACAAAATCAGTCCAGCACAAACACTTTGAACCTTGTTCATAACCTCTCACAAAGCAAGCAAGCCACTTCCAGTCTTGTTCAAAGCATTGCTAGGAGTTCTGTAAGTCTCCTATAACCTTTCTTTTCTATTGTATATGCTGTTTACATATCTTGCTTTGTCCAATTTTGTTTTGTGAACCAAAACCTCCTTTGAACCCCAAAAAGGACCTCAAAGGGGCCAAGCTTTAAAACTGTGTTTTTTCACCCTTTTTTCTTCCTTTTTGTCAAGTTTCTTAACCTCCTTTAGGTTCTGAATCTTGCTTAGAAGCAGTTTCTGAACTTCTGTTCAGAAACAGCTTCTGAGTTGAAAATTCGCATACTTCGCAGAGCAAAGTATTGCTCGCAGTGCGACCACACCAGAACCTGACTTCGCAGAGCCAAGTTCTGGTCGCTCTGCGAAGTATGTGAAATTCAGAGCATGAATCAGGCATTCAAATGTCAAATTTTTGGGATTCTAGCCCTTGATTCAGAGCCTAAAGAGGATTAAAACCATTTTGGTCCAAACCCAACTCATAATCATGCACAACTTTGAAGATTTCACAAGTTCGTGCGACAAAATTGGAATAACTTGTGAAACAAGTTATGTTCTTAACATTTTCAAAACCAAGTTTGAGCAACGAGTTAAGTTCGTCTATTTCAAAAACAAACTTGAACAACCACGTTGTTCATGATTTTCAATCCAAACGCGAACTTAAGCCGAGTTTGCTCATTCTTAAAACTAAGCTCGAATTAAGCCGAACTTGTGAACTTTCCAACGTTTTGCATGTTTTATGATTGTGTTTGCCATTCAAACTTGAACCAAACTTGTTCTTGAGTTTCAATAACTTAAGCAACAAGTAACGTTCATGATTTTTAGTAAAACCGAACAACAAATTTGTTCGTGTTGTTTTTCTTTTCTTTAACTTTTCTTTTAAAGCTTTGGTTCCCTTTGAGATTCCTTAGCATAACAAAACCAAACTTGAATGAAACGGGAATGGCTTGACGTATGTCTCCCCAAACCTCGATTGCACGAATGCGTGACGTATGTCTCGTCGCTCGGGCAATCGTCATTCCACCCTTGACGCGTCTAGCACGCTAAACTTTCCATTGGCCCCTTGTGGCCATTTTTACCTTTTCTTGGCCCTCGTGGTCAATCCGAACCTTTCGCGCCTTGCGCGTTTTTATTTTATTCTTTACGCCTTGCGCGAATTTTTCGCCTCAGTGCGTTTGTCTTTTCTTTTAAAACATTCACGCCTCGCGCGAGCTTATCGCCTAGCGTCCATCTTTCACCATTTTAAAAACTTTGTACGTTCTCGTACGTTTTTAAAACCTTTGCTCACGTCCGAGCGTAAAACTTTTTTTTCATCAAATCATTTACTTTCATGCATTGTCGTCAGTGGCCAGCTCGGCAACAACCCGAGCAGCTGACTTTTACTTTCTTGTCGTCAATGGCCAGTTCGGCAGCAACCCGAGCAGTTGACATTTATTTTCATTACACTTTTTCTTTATTTTCAAACTTTTTCGCTCGGACGCGATCAAACTTTTTTTAACTAAAACGAATCAACATACAAACGTTTTTCTACCAAAGAACTACGTACGCTTTGAATTCTCCGACTACCGGGAGATACGTAGGAGCAAGATCGACATCTTGTCAAGCCCATTAATAAAAAACCTGTTTTTCCCTTTTCGTTTGTTTTATTTCTTTCTTTATCCCGCATTTTGTCTTTTATATATTTCCTTTTATACATATTTAAACACGTAAGTAAAACATCGAACCATTTTAAGCCTAAGCCGACTAAGAGGTTCCCGTTGAGTACAACGGATGTGAGGGGTGCTAATACCTTCCCCTCGCATAATCGACTTTCGAACCTAAAATCTTTTCTCAAGGTAATTTAGAACTTTTTTCCTTTTTTCCCCGAAAAATTAAAAGTTCAGTCGTAATTTAGAATTAGTGATTCAAAGCTTCCCCAATAGCTTGACATCCGAAATTCGGCGCGACAATCATCCTCAGACTCACTAGGATCCACTTCCTTTCCTTTTAGTGCCTTCTTCTTTGGGACAGGGACCATCACCTTGCTCCAGACTTTAGATGGTCCAACAACAGCACTCTTCTTAACAACAGGAGTAAGCCTGCTGTCAGCAGCAACAACCTTTCTTTTCCTATTTTTCAGCCTTTGGGCAACACTTTCACATTTTGGTCTCCATTCCTTCTTGATATTGACTTTGTTTACAATAGGTTCCACTTTTCTTTGTTGAAAGTGATTGGGGTATCCATGCAGCTTGAAACAGAATGGCTTTATGTGCCCCTTTTTACCACAGTAATGACATATCCAAGGATGAGATGCCCTCTTGCTCTTAGATCCCTGAGGTTGGTTCTGATGTTCCAACTTAGTTTTGCTCATCATTGGATCATGTGTTTCAACAGCTGCACTGACCTTTTTAGTTGGATTTTGTTGTTTGTTCAAGGTCCTATCATCAAATCCTATACCATTTGGTTTCCCTTGGTTCTGACTCTCCAAAATCTCTTCAAGCATATCAGTACCAGTGTTCATCATTCTGACTTGCTTCTTCATGTGTTCAAGTTGAGAGTTCAGCTGAGTTACCTCATCTTTGAGATCAGAAATTTGTGCTAGATGGTCACTTCTGTCAGCATGCAATTGACTGATAGTCTCCTTCTGATTTACTAATAACTTGCAAACTTCTTCAAATTTAATATGCAACTTTTTGCAAGAATCAGCAAGTTCTTCATTAGACAATTCTTCATCACTGGATTCAGTATCAGATGATGTTTTAGAACCTGATGGTATTTCAGAAACTGATGGTGCTTCTAAATCCTTAACTTTATCTTCAGACATGTATCTACCAGTTAAAGCAACAACACGTTTGGTAGACTCATACTCCACTTCTCCTTCTGAGTCATCTTCATCAGACCAAGAAACTATCAGACTCTTCTTCTGTTTCTTGAGGTATGTGGCACATTCTGTTCTAATGTGACCATATCCTTCACACTCATGACACTGAACTCCTTTGGTTTGATCAGTTCTTGTCTTCTGCTTCTGAATCTTGTTAAACTGTCTACCAAGCACCACAAGAGCTTCTGTTGTGCTTTCATCATCCTCATTATTAGCATTTGTTACAAAAGCAACACCTTTCCCATTCTTATCAGTTCTGTTATTGAACTCCTTTGGTTTGATCAGTTCTTGTCTTCTGCTTCAGAATCTTATTAAACTGTCTGTTGGAACAAAATGTGTTAAACAACTTTTTTCTGAATTAAGGGGGAGATTGTTGAAACATTATGTATGAACATATCTCTCTTTGTGGTTTTAATGATAACAAAAGTGTTAAATAGAAAATTGGTTATTTGCTAATGCTTTGTTCAAGTGATTTCAGAACCACGTGTTTAATGATTGATAATTGATAATGGTTATGAAAGAACAAGCTTAGAGCAAGAAAGGAAAGCTTAGAAGCAATGTTGCAAAGCTGGAAGAAAACTGGGTCTGAAGAGTGCTCCTGAAGTGGGAGTCTGAAGCTTGCGTCTGAAGACTGCTTCTGAAGTCTGAGTCTGAAGGAAGTCAACAAAAGTCAACGTCTGAAGACCTGCTTCTGAAGTCTGAGTCTGAAGAAGTGCTTCTGAAGTACTATTCATGCAGAAGCTTCTGAAGTCTGATGTGGCAAGAAAAGCAACTGTTACTGTGCGCATTTAATGCCTGGATATGTCAGAACAACTCAATGGAACAGTTGTCTCCCTGACTCAAACATTCCCCAGCTTTTAAGGAAAGCAAATTCAAAAATGGCTGTTGCACTCTGTTTTCTGCAAAAGTTCAGCACACAATTGCAGCTATCCTAGCTCTCAATTTGCAACGGCTCTTTGCTTAATTTCTGCAAGTCTTCAACAGCTCAAATTTCCTCTATAAAAGGAAGAAGAATTGAAAAAGAATTTGTCTAAGACTCTTGAAACTAAACTGCTGAACCTGTGCTCTGTTTTTGCTATCAAAACTCATAAGTTCACAAAACTCTTAGAAATTCTTTTAGTCTCTGTAACTTAGAATTTCTTAAGGTTAAGAGTCTTAACCTGTGTTGTATTAAGAGAACACCTCTGATATTTTATCAAGTGTTCAATCCAAACTTGCCTTCTTTGTAATCCAGTTTGGTCCTTAAGTCTCAGTCTGCATACTGAGCAATTGTAACCTCATTCCTTTGTGGTCTGAGTTGTTAGTCACATTCCTGTGTGGTCTGTGCAGGGAGTCTTATTCCTTTGTGGTCTAAGCAAGGTTGGTTCATTCCTTAGTGGTCTGAACATTAGAAGTCTTATTCCTTGGTGGTCTAAGCAACTGGAAATCTCATTCCTTTGTGGTCTGAGTAATTGTAATCAGGCTGATTATAGTTGAAATCTCTTGTTGGAAAACAAGGGGACTGGACTACTTCCAACATTTGGAAGGAACCAGTATAAATCTTTGTGTGTCTCTTTTTCCCTCTCTCTTTTCATTTTGAATCCGCTGCAATACTCTTTGATAATAGTTCAGAACTTGTTTTTGAACTAGTCTTAAGTTTTGAAAAGAAAGAAAACCTGTTTTTAAGTACACACAATTCAACCCCCCCTTCTTGTGTGTGTTTTTCTCACCTTCAGTTGGTATCAGAGCTCCGGTTCTGATATTAACACTTAACAGTGTGTCAGTAGGATCCTGAGAAAAACATGTCATCTGATAATGAAGATTCACCTCCACCTCCTCCTCCTGGTGGTAGACATACTTTTGTACAATATGACTATGGTACTGATGATAGAAAATCCAGGTCACACAATAAACCCCCTATGTTTACTGGTGATCCTGAAAAGTTCTCTTGGTGGAAGAGTAAAATGTACAGTCATATAATTGGTATTGATGACTCACTTTGGGATATTATTGAAGATGGAATCTCAATACCAGTTGATGAAGAAGGTGTTGCTGTCAACAGAAGAGCTTTGAGTGATGCAGAAAGAAAGATATATAGAAAGCATCACAATGTCAGAGGTATCATTGTGGATTCATTACCTCACAATGAATATCAGAAGCTGAGTGACAAGTCCACAGCAAAGGCCATCTTCACATCCCTCTGCTCTAACTATGAAGGTAATAAAAAGGTTAGAGAAGCTAAGGCTAACATCCTTGTTCAGCAATATGAATTGTTCAGAATGAAAGAGGATGAAAATATTGAGACAATGTTCTCTAGATTTCAGACTCTGGTTTCTGGACTTCAGATTCTGAAGAAGAGTTATACCACAGCTGATCATGTGAACAAACTCTTGAGAAGCCTGCCATCCCAATGGAGACCTAAAGTGACTGCTATTGAGGAAGCTAAGGATCTGAATACTTTAAGTATTGAGGATCTTATAAGCTCCCTCAAGGTGCATGAACTGGGACTCAATGAGGATGAGTCTGTTAGAGAACCAAAATCATTAGCTCTGAAATCTAAAAGAAAGCCTGCTAAAGCTTTGAAAGCTATTGAATCTGATGAAGAATTTCCTGAGTAAAATTCTGATGAAGATTCAGATGCTGATGAGCTTGCAATGCTTTCTAAAAGAATTCAGTATCTAATGAACAGAAAGAAAAAATTCTCTAACAGAAGCAGTAACCTTAGAGGATCTGGTTCAAAGAGGGAAAACCAGAAGGAATGCTACAACTGCAAGAAACCTGGCCACTTCATTGCTGAATGTCCTGATCTTCAGAAGGACAAATCAAAGGAAAAAGCAAAGAAGTCCAGCTCAAAGTCTAGTAGTTTCAGAAACAAGCTTAAAAAGAGTTTCATGGCAACATGGGATGATCTGGACAATGAGTCTGAATCTGATGAAGAGGAAGCAAACCTAGCTTTGATGGCAATTGCATTCTCTGATGCAGAATCCTGTTCAGATTCAGATGATGAAGATGAGGTATATTCTGAACTCACTAGATCTGAATTAATTGAAACAGTTAAAGATCTTATGAGCCACCTCAAAAGCAAGTTAGGAGAAATAAAATCTTTGAAAAATAAAACTAACTTGATGTCTGAGGAAAATCTTAAACTTCAGAATCAAATAAATAAGTTTGATGAAGAAGTTCAAGAACTCAGAGATGAGGCTCATAAAAAATCTGAAGAGATTCCTAATGAACATGAAATAGCTCTTCAGGATTTCATTTTAACTGGAATCAATAGAACTAAAATTGCCTCTATACTTTATAATATGGTCAGAAACAAAGGTGAAGGCATTGGCTATGATTCATTCAAAGCTTCAAATGAATCAAACTCACCTTCCTGTTCTGAAAATATTTTAAAAGGCAATGGTATATGCTTTGTGCCTGCTTCTGACAACTCTGAGAAATTGAAAATGGCAGAAACTGAGACTGAGTCTGAAGCTCTGAACTGCTCAGACTCTAAAGCTTCTGAACCTAAGAGTAAGATGAAGGCAGATGTTAAAACCTTGCCTAAATCTAAGTCAAAAGGTTCTAAGTCTAAGAGTAAGAGAAAATCAGACTCTAAACCTGAAAATGTTCAGAGTCTGAAGAGTTCAGAACCTGGAACTAGTAAGTCTCAGAGTCTGAATAATTCAAACTCAAATTTTTCAAAGACTGGGGTTATTAAAACTTCAAAATCTATTAAACAAGTCAATACAAAACATTTTCAATCTCAGAATGTTAAGCAATGCAAGCAAAAGCAAGCCAATCTGTTTCCTGCTTCTGATTGTTTTAAGAAAGGTAAAACTGAAGCTTGCCTTGTGTCTGAAGCTAACAAAATTAGAGTTCTGAAGAAACCAGAACCAAAGTACTCAATGGTTCAGACTCTAAACAACTCAGAACCAAAGACTTTCAAGTCTCAGGTTCTGAAGAAATCTGAGTCCAAACCTTTGAGAACTCGGGTTCTGAAGAACTCAGGTTCTAAAACTCAGACTTATTCAAGATACAAGGATTCATATCCAAAGTATCAGAACAAGTCTGAATATCATAGCTTCAGACACAAGATGAAAAAGCCAAAACCTTTCAGGACTAACCCCAAAGGACCCATGAAAATCTGGGTACCTAAGTCTAAGATCATTTCTATTGCAGATATGCTTGTCATCCAGAGAAAAGGAAAGGTCCTGGTACCTGGACAGTGGATGCTCGCATCATATGACAGGAAACAAGTCTATGTTCCAAACCCTGAGTCTGAAAGAGGGAGGAACTGTGGGGTTTGGAGGAAGTCAGAAAGGAAAGATCATTGGTACTGGTAAGATAGGTAATTCTTCCCTGTACATTGATGATGTTTGGCTGGTAGATGGACTTAGACATAATTTACTTAGCATAAGTCAATTATGTGATAGTAATTATGAAGTCTTGTTTAATAAGAACACCTGTACTATAATCAATAACAATGATAAGTCTGTAGTGTTCAAAGGTAGTAGGAAAAACAATGTTTATAAAATAAATTTTTCTGAATTGGTTCAGCAGAAGGTAGTTTGCCTTCTGTCTGTGAGTGATGAGAAATGGGTTTGGCACAAAAGGCTGGGACATGCTAACTGGAGACTCATCTCTAAGCTTAGCAAGTTACAGCTGGTTAGAGGCCTACCTAAAATTGACTATCACTCAGATGCACTGTGTAGTGCATGCCAAATTGGAAAGTTTTCAAAAACCTCCTTTAAATCTAAAAACATTGTTTCCACCTCATAACCCTTAGAACTCCTTCACATTGATTTGTTTGGTCCTGTTGGAACAGCTTCAATCAATGGGAAGAAGTATGGACTTGTAATTGCTCAGCTATTTATTTTTTTTTATTGTTTTATTGTGTTTGCCGTTTGCATACTTTGCTTTGTCCAATTTCATTTTGTGCACAAAAACCTCCTTTGAACCTCAAAAGGGACCTCAAAGGGGCCAAGCTTTAAAACTGTGATTTTCCACCTCTTTTTCTTCTATTTTGTCAAATTTTTTAACCTCCTTTAGGTTCTGAATCTTGCTTAGAAGCAGTTTCTGAACTTCTGTTCAGAAACAGCTTCTGAGTTTGAAAATTCGTATACTTCGCAGAGCAAAGTATTGCTCGCACTGCGAACACACCAGAACCTGACTTCGCAGAGCCAAGTTCTGGTTGCTCTGCGAAGTATATGAAACTCAGAACATGAATCAGGCATTTAATTGTCAAATTTTTGGGATTCTAGCCCATGATTCAGAACCTAAAGAGGGTTAAAACCATTTTGGTCCAAACCCAATTCATAGTCATGCACAACTTTGAAAATTTCACAAGTTCGTGCGACAAATTTCGAGTAACTTGTGAAACAAGTTATGTTCTTAATATTTT
Organism: Medicago ruthenica; assembly: GCA_018208015.1. Classification (NCBI taxonomy): domain Eukaryota; kingdom Viridiplantae; phylum Streptophyta; class Magnoliopsida; order Fabales; family Fabaceae; genus Medicago; species Medicago ruthenica. The sequence continues at coordinate 11,767 of WNNG01000470.1, forward strand.
CAAAACCAAGTTTGAGCAACAAGCTAAGTTCGTATATTTCAAAACAAACTTGAACAACCATGTTGTTCATGATTTTCAATCCAAACGCGAACTTATAGTAGGTGGACTTGGGTTAAATTCCTTAGAACCAAAAATGAAACATATGATGTGTTTTACAAATTCTGCAAACAAGTACAAACTGAAACTGACTTAAAGATTTTAAAAGTCAGAAGTGATCATGGTGGGGAATTTGAAAATGAACCATTTGAAAATTTTTGTGAAGATCATGAAATTATCCATGAGTTCTCATCTCCTAGAACTCCACAACAAAATGGAGTTGTAGAGAGAAAGAACAGATCTTTACAGGAAATGGCCAGAACCATGATCCATGAATCTAAAATGGCTAAGTACTTTTGGGGAGAAGCTGTAAACACAGCATGTTATATTCAGAACAGGATCTTTATCAGACCTATTCTGAATAAAACAGCATATGAACTGTTTAAAGGAAGAAAACCAAGTATTTCTTTTCATCAGTTTGGTTGTACATGTTACATACTAAACAATAAGATCTACCTAAAGAAATTAGATGCTAAGGCTCAAAAGGGTACCTTTTTAGGTTACTCAGAGAGATCTAAAGCATACAGGGTGTATAATTCTGAAACACATGTTGTTGAAGAAGCTATACATATTAGGTTTGATGATAAGAAGCCTGGTAACGAAATACCAGAGCTGGTTGAGAGTTTTGCAGATATCAGACTCTCAGAAGAACCTTCAGAACCTGAACCTAGTTCAGAGTCTGAAGAAGGTTCAGAAGCTGAAAACAATGAAGAATATGAGAAACTCTCTGATAATGACACTACTCCTGAAGCAAATCAAGACCAGCATGCTTATGAACAAATACCTGATGGTTCTTCAGAAGCTAATCCACCCAGAACCTCATTCAAGTACAAGTCTTCACACCCTGAGGAGTTGATCATTGGAAACAAGAACAGTCCAAGGAAGACAAGATCAGCATTCAGTCAGAATGAGTCTATACTTGGCCTGCTATCCATGATTGAGCCCACAACTGCTGATGAAGCACTTGCTGATGATGGCTGGATTGTAGCAATGCAGGAAGAACTGAACCAGTTTCAAAGGAATGATGTCTGGGATCTAGTTGCAAGACCTGATCATAAGAACATCATTGGAACAAAATGGGTGTTCAGGAACAAGCTCAATGAACAAGGATAAGTTATCAGAAACAAGGCTAGATTAGTAGCTCAAGGGTACAACCAGCAAGAAGGAATTGATTATACTGAGACATTTGCTCCAGTTGCAAGACGGGAAGCAATCAGGTTACTTCTTTCTTATACTGTTAATCATGATATCATCTTGTATCAAATGGATGTTAAGAGTGCTTTCTTAAATGGTGTAATTTCTGAAGAAGTGTATGTAAAACAACCTCCTGGTTTTGAAGATGTTAAAAATCCAGACTTTGTTTTTAAACTTAAGAAATCTTTGTATGGTCTGAAACAAGCTCCCAGAGCTTGGTATGAAAGACTAAGCAATTTCTTGATTAAAAATGATTTTGTAAGAGGTCAAGTTGACAATACACTTTTTAGAAAAACTGTTAAGAAAGAAATCTTAATTGTGCAAATATATGTTGATGATATCATATTTGGTTCTACTAATGCCTCCCTTTGCAAAGAGTTTTCAAAGTTAATGCAGGATGAATTTGAAATGAGCATGATGGGTGAACTGAAATTCTTTTTGGGAATTCAAATCAACCAATGCAAAGATGGTGTCTATGTTCATCAGTCAAAATACACTAAGGAGCTTCTGAAGAAGTTCCAGCTGGATGATTGCAAGCTGATGACAACACCAATGCATCCTACCTGCACCTTAAGCAAAGAGGACAATGGCTCTAAAGTAGATCAGAAGCTGTATAGAGGTATGATAGGTTCTCTTTTATACTTAACTGCTTCTAGGCCAGATATTTTATTTAGTGTATGTCTGTGTGCTAGATCCCAGTCAGATCCTAGAGAATCTCATATGACTGCTGTCAAGAGAATCTTTAGGTATCTGAAAGGAACAACTAATTTGGGACTTCTGTATAAGAAATCCTTGAATTATAAGCTAGTTGGATTCTGTGATGCTGACTATGCTGGGGACAAGATTGAAAGAAAGTCCACCAGTGGAAACTGTCAGTTTCTGGGTGAAAATCTGATATCCTGGGCCAGCAAGAGACAAGCAACCATTGCTTTGTCAACATCTGAAGCAGAATACATCTCAGCTGCAAGTTGTAGCACACAACTGCTCTGGATGAAACATCAATTAGAGGATTATCAGATTCATGCAGATAACATTCCAATTTACTGTGATAACACTGCTGCAATTTGTCTGTCTAAAATCCAATTCTACATTCTAGAGCCAAGCACATAGAAATAAAACATCATTTTATAAGAGATTATGTTCAGAAGGGTGTTTTAGATATTCAGTTCATTGATACTGATCATCAATGGGCTGATATTTTCACAAAACCCCTAACAGAAGAAAGATTCAATTTTATTAAAAAGAATCTGAACATGCACTTTATCTCTTGAAAATGTGCTTGAATCTGAATGAAAACTGAGACCCTGAGTTTATCATAAGCTAAGACTTATCAGACACTCATTTTCTGAGAGTCTGAAGAAAGTTAAGCCTGAAAAACTTCAGAGTCTGAAGGTTCAGAACCTGGATTTTCTGACTTCTGAATCTGATAGGAATCTAATGTTTGGTCAGAATCTGATGAGTATAACCCTGGGCAATGATGACTAAAAGCTTTGAAAGTTTATACTCTATCCCTTCCAAAGTCATCAAAAATGTGATTTTCTGCTTTGATATCAAATGCTAAAATTGCCTAACAAACAATTTCAGCTGGTATCAGTCTGTTTTTAAAATGTTTTAACACAGACACATTTTTTTAAATGCTCAAGTGTCTCAGACATGTTCAGGCTTTTAGAACTTTTTAAAATTGGGCAGCAGTATTAAAACCTTCAGTTGGTATATGATATGAACCATTTTGTTTAAAATAGCTCAGTTTTACTCTGATACTGAACAAAATATACTGAACAACTATGTCTGAACAAAGAATGCTCTGATCAGAAGCTCTGAACTATCTTTTTCTGCTTCTGAACAACATTCTATTTTCAAATGCAATGTCATACACTCATGAAAAATCAAGTATGCTCTGATACTCATCTTTGCTGCTTGATTATCTATATGATTGCATAATTATCTCACATGTCTTTTCAAACTCTCTCAATTTTCTGAAAATTTTTTAAGGGGGAGAGATGTTTCCAAACTCTCTTAAAAAGGGGAGAAATTTTTCTGAAATTTTTTCCAAAACTTTTTGTTGATGACAAAAGGGGGAGAGATGTAAAACAAGTATTAAAAGCTCCTGAGCTCAAAATATAAGTTAAATTTTGTCAGAAATTTGCTTATGAAAGGGGAGTAAAAGGCATTAAGACCTGAGGCTCTGAACTTAAGTTAAGTTCTGAATGAAATTAACTTATGAGAACTGATTTTAACTCTTAGCCTCTGAATTTAATCTTTGTGAGATACATAACTCTTAGTGAGTTAAAATGAATTTAAAATAACTTGGATAAGACTCAGGGAGCTTACAAAACTCATCCTGTGGATTATCCGACTTAGGGGGAGAGCTTACAAACCTCAGAACCTGGAGTCAACAAGTTATTTACAATTCTAAGTTACATATCCTGAATTCAGATGATGTTTCAGAACCTGATGGTATTTAAGAAACTGATGGTGCTTCTAAATCCTTAACTTTATCTTCAGACATGTATCTACCAGTTAAAGCAACAACACGTTTGGTAGACTCATACTCCACTTCTCCTTCTGAGTCATCTTCATCAGACCAAGAAACTGTCAGACTCTTCTTCTGTTTCTTGAGGTATGTGGCACATTCTGTTCTAATGTGACCATATCCTTCACACTCATGACACTGAACTCCTTTGGTTTGATCAGTTCTTGTCTTCTGCTTCAGAATCTTGTTAAACTGTCTACCAAGCACCACAAGAGCTTCGGATGTGCTTTCATCATCCTCATTATTAGCATTTGTTACAAAAGCAACACCTTTCCCATTCTTATCAGTTCTGTTATTGAACTCCTTTGGTTTGATCAGTTCTTGTCTTCTGCTTCAGAATCTTGTTAAACTGTCTGTTGGAACAAAATGTGTTAAACAACTTTTTTCTGAATTAAGGGGGAGATTGTTGAAACATTATGTATGAACATATCTCTCTTTGTGGTTTTAATGATAACAAAAGTGTTAAATAGAAAATTGGTTATTTGCTAATGCTTTGTTCAAGTGATTTCAGAACCACGTGTTTAATGATTGATAATTGATAATGGTTATGAAAGAACAAGCTTAGAGCAAGAAAGGAAAGCTTAGAAGCAATGTTGCAAAGCTGGAAGAAAACTGGGTCTGAAGAGTGCTCCTGAAGTGGGAGTCTGAAGCTTGCGTCTGAAGACTGCTTCTGAAGTCTGAGTCTGAAGGAAGTCAACAAAAGTCAACGTCTGAAGACCTGCTTCTGAAGTCTGAGTCTGAAGAAGTGCTTGTGAAGTACTGTTCACGCAGAAGCTTCTGAAGTCTGATGTGGCAAGAAAAGCAACTGTTACTGTGCGCATTTAATGCCTGGATATGTCAGAACAACTCAATGGAACAGTTGTCTCCCTGACTCAAACATTCCCCAGCTTTTAAGGAAAGCAAATTCAAAAATGGCTGTTGCACTCTGTTTTCTGCAAAAGTTCAGCACACAATTGCAGCTATCCTAGCTCTCAATTTGCAACGGCTCTTTGCTTAATTTCTGCAAGTCTTCAACAGCTCAAATTTCCTCTATAAAAGGAAGAAGAATTGAAGAAGAATTTGTCTAAGACTCTTGAAACTAAACTGCTGAACCTGTGCTCTGTTTTTGCTGTCAAAACTCATAAGTTCACAAAACTCTTAGAAATTCTTTTAGTCTCTGTAACTTAGAATTTCTTAAGGTTAAGAGTCTTAACCTGTGTTGTATTAAGAGAACACCTCTGATATTTTATCAAGTGTTCAATCCAAACTTGCCTTCTTTGTAATCCAGTTTGGTCCTTAAGTCTCAGTCTGTATACTGAGCAATTGTAACCTCATTCCTTTGTGGTCTGAGCTGTTAGTCACATTCATGTGTGGTCTGTGCAGGGAGTCTTATTCCTTTGTGGTCTAAGCAAGGTTGGTTCATTCCTTAGTGGTCTGAACATTAGAAGTCTTATTCCTTGGTGGTCTAAGCAACTGGGAATCTCATTCCTTTGTGGTCTGAGTAATTGTAATCAGGCTGATTATAGTTGAAATCTCTTGTTGGAAAACAAGGGGACTGGACTACTTCCAACATTTGGAAGGAACCAGTATAAATCTTTGTGTGTCTCTTTTTCCCTCTCTCTTTTCATTTTGAATCCGCTGCAATACTCTTTGATAATAGTTCAGAACTTGTTTTTGAACTAGTCTTAAGTTTTGAAAAGAAAGAAAACCTGTTTTTAAGTACACACAATTCAACCCCCCGCCCCTTCTTGTGTGTGTTTTTCTCACCTTCACTGTCTACCAAGCACCACAAGAGCTTCTGATGTGCTTTCATTATCCTCATTATTAGCATTTGTTACAAAAGCAACACCTTTCCCCTTCTTATCAGTTCTGTTAATGAAGGCTATCTCAAAATTCTGCAAGGATCCTATCAATTCCTCAACCTTCATAATGGAGATGTCCTGTGCTTCCTCAATGGCAGTCACCTTCATGTCAAATCTCTTGGGAAGAGACCTGAGTATTTTCCTCACAAGTTTCTCATCAGATATTTTTTCTCCAAGAGAATCAAATGAGTTGGCCATGTCTAGAACATTCATATAAAAGTCTTGTATGTTCTCATCCTCCAACATTTTGAGATTTTCAAATTTGGTGGTGAGAAGTTAAAGTCTGGACATTTTTACCTTGGATGTGCCTTCATGAGTAGTCTTGAGAATTTCCCAGGCATCCTTAGCTACAGTGCACTGCTTGATCAGTCTGAGCATGTTTTTGTCCACTCCATTGAATAAAGCATATAAGGCCTTGGAGTTTCCAAGAGCTAATTCATCTTCTACCTTGGACCACTCTTCCTCTGGTTTCAGATCAGCTGTCTTCTTTCCATCTTTGTCAAGCACAACAGGATGTTCCCAACCCTTCAGAACTGCTTTCCAGGTCTTACTATCTATAGATTTCAGGAAACCACTCATACGAGATTTCCAATAATCATAGTTGGAACCATCCAACAGAGGTGGTCTGTTCACAAATCCTCCTTCCTTGTCCATTCTGCCAGAAAGTAACTTCCCTAGAGCTCACCCTAAAACATGCAGGGTGCCTGCTCTGATGCCAATTGAAATTTCTGGCAGGTCCTGATTCTGAATGTAAAACAGAGTACAAATTCTAGTGCAATAAAACAGAGTACGCAAAACAGTAATTCAGAAGCAGAATAATAACAGACAGAAAGTAACAGGCACAAGTGATTTATTAACCCAGTTCGGTGACAAACACACCTACATCTGAAGGCTACCAAGCCAGGAAGCAAATCCACTAGCGTAGTCCTAGTTCTAAGTTCTCAGCTAACTCTCAGTTTACAACTTATCACCTAACTACTACCCGTATTGATTTCAACCTAGGAACTCCTAGACCTGAGATCCCATCTCACTTCCCTCAGTCAATCACTGCCCCAGTGATTATCAGACTCTAATAACAATCAACGTAGGAGACACACTCCAAATACATAAACAGTCACTTTTGCTTAAAAGCTTCAAGTGATTACAACTCAATAAAACAAACCAACTCTAAACAATTGAGTGGTGTACAGAAACAGAGCACAAAGCTCACAATGAACAGACTCAAAACCTAAGTATAACTCTCTCTATAATGGCTTCTGTTTTGATGTCCTTTCTTCAATAGCAACGTCCTCTATTTATAATCTTCAAAAGCAACAAATAATTGAACCAAATATTCTTCAAAGATATATTTCCAAAATTCTTTAGAAACATATATAAGCAAATATTCTTCAGAAATATATTTTCCAAAGATCTCTTTGAAAATATAATCACAAATAAAAGAAACCAATCTTCAGAAAATATCTCACGCAAAAATTCTTCCTTCTAGAAACACACGCAGCAAGGAGAATTCTTCAGACAAATCTTCAAACGATCAGGTGAGAAAATATACAACTCCAAGTGCGAAAACAAGACTGCTTCTGAAGGTTGCTTCTGAAGTTCAGCTTCTGAAGGTTCAGCGTCTGAAGTACTGTTCAGCTTCTGAAGACCCAGCTTCTGAAGTACTGTACAGCTTCTGAAGACCCAGCTTCTGAAGTATTGTTCAGCATCTGAAGACCCAGCTTCTGAGGTACTGTTCAGCTTCTGAGGATCAGCTTCTGAAGACGCACAACTTCTTGTATGTTTGATTTTAGCAACATGAAGCCAACAACCAAATATCCAACAAGGAGAAAAGAGAAGGAAAAGAGTTGATTCTTAGAGAGAGAAGTGGAATGGGAAATGAGAATATTTTGGGGTTTTTCCCTTTTTATAAAATCTTGGACGACAATTACCAATTTTCCCTTCCTTAAACATCTCTGATGTATCGTCCATCTACTAATAAATACTTGGGTCTGAAGCGGGATATTACAATCTACCCCCGTTAGAGAAATTTCGTCCTCGAAATTTAGAATCCTCTTGAATATATATATATATATATATATATATATATATATATATCTTGCATATTTCTTTCTCTACTAGCCAATTCTCCACTCAACTTGCTTATCGGAATTCCCTGGTTATTCGAGGGTCTGACATGTAAATTACTCATGAACCTAGATTAAACTTGGATGGTTAGAACTGTCCCATCTCTGTAAATCAAAATATTTGACAATCTCTTACGCGACTGAAAGGCTTGGTGCACATTACACAATTCTTACATAGTAGGGTGTGCGGTTGTCTGAACCAATTTACCCGACTCACTTGACTATGCCTCTTGTTCATACGCTTCTTGCAATTCCAATTTGAAGTTATTAAGTCTTAGACACTCATACTGAACTTCATAAGTTTCCTTCATAGTCCGCGTAATCTTACTCTGACGACATTGGGTCGATCTCATCTTCCTCAACATTTCCACTCTTTTAAAGGTCTAATGCACCACAACTAATTCCCATGAATTCTTATCCTTATTTTTCGTCTCGTATGACGGTATCTTTCATATGTAATTATTTCATACTCCGTAAAAACAAATTATTCTACACTTGAAAGCATATGTTGTCGTGTATACGTATACAATGCTAGGACTATTCCAACTTCATCTGTTATTCCAAGTATAAGCAGGAGGTTTCACCTCTAGCACCTGCTCCTTTCTTTTCGACATCTCGATGTGCTACTTATCACAATCATAATCATTACTTCCACTATGGAATTCTCAAGAGCTCGCAGAATTTTACAGATTACTCGTGTTCCGCTTCCATTAGTCTACGACGTCACTTATCTTATCTCGAATTCTAGCCGTAGCGTAAATATTTCTACACCGATAAATCCAAAACTCATAGGAGTTTAGTCCAAGTGATGAGTGGTATAAGCCGTCTCACATATTATCATATAGTACAATTCATAGCACTTAATTTACATATATGTTCGAGTACATGTACACTACTAACGGGTACATAGTACGTCACATCATCCTTGTCCGACTAACGGGACATCATTCTTGATCTAAACATATTTGAGACACTACCACATCAACTGGAGATCTTTTCTTACTCTTAACTCATGTTTATTTCTTGAGTACACATCAACCCATAACGTAAATTATGGTTACATTCTATCGGCATCATAAACTTATTTCTCATTTCTGAACATCGAGTTCAAGATCCTTGAATATTCTTAACTAAAACGCGTTCGATATCAGCAAACCTGTTCTGATTAGCATCTTCTCTCTTTAAACATTACTAGCCGCGTACCTAGGTACTTATACATGTCACATAACTGAAAAAGAATGTGCTACACTACTATCTGAGTAGCATAAACACTTCCCGATAAGTATACATCACTAAACATAACCTGGTACATGCGACATGTTAACATAACGTGGGTACAATGTGGAATAAACTTACATGCCACTACATTGTCGTTTCTGATCAATGCTTCAAATTCAAAAATATCATCTTGCAAGTGCAACCTGTACTGCTGTTGTCTCATGCTAAATTCCCTCTAGACTAAACTTACTCTTCAGGTATACTTGATGTTACTGAGCTAAAAATAGCTAAACTACCTTTTTAGCGGTGACTTCCATTGATTTAGACTTAATGTGATAGAAACACATCCTTCTTATTTCTTACCATATATTCTTAAACTATTTCGATATTCCATTTCTCATGTGTTTCAAGGTTTGAAGTATTCCTCAGCTTAACTTTTAAAATTTCCTGTTAAAACATAGGATAAGTTCGAGTCGTCACTGCTTAATGCTATTATGAGAATTAAGCATTGAATACCTTTTCTGCAATTCATCTGGCAAGGACCTCACAAGCATTCTTGTCCTCTAAGCTTCAGCTTAAAATTGTTTGCTAACTCATTCTTGGATTACTTCTCCGCTGCGCAACTCTGATTCCTACAACTTGAGTTAGGATTGGAGTAATACACCACTATTGCCATATAAAATCCCTTTGACCCATCTTTCTACTTTATAACTTTGTAGTTACCATAACAAAACTATCTTACGTTATTGTTTCTCTTGTGGCTTAAACCACCTGCTTAACTTACTGATTGGTCATTTCCTGACTCTGTGTTTCCTTTCGGACATAAACAATATACTTGTTTTCGCAAAATTACGCCAAAACCTGTAAACAGCTTTCAGCAACAGTTACAAGCCAAACATTGATTCCGTCAAAACAGCTTATACACTGGTTCTAGCTTATTCTCCATGTTCCGATTTCTGTGACCATCTCATGGTCAATCCAACATGTATTATCATTTAAACATTGCAGAAACCGACCTAAAAGTATACCTGGAGCAACTTAAGTTCACACATTATTCACTTGTGGCAACTTCCAAAAACAACTTATGGCTTTTGGAGATTCACATCTTTCATACACTGAATCTACTGATGGTTCGAGTCCCGTTTCCATTCGTCCTATTCTTATCTGTAAGGATTTCATATCCATAATCTTTTCCGAGACTACTCAGGTCCCCATAACTTTACCATATCTCTTAGGTTACCCCTTGAGTTCCTCCGGAAACAATCCGTCTTGGAATAGATTCAAACTCTTACCGGCTCTCCTGTACGCCCAAACATAGTTAACGTCTCTTCGAGCACTTATCATTATCCATTGGATTCCTCCAGTAACTTGTCACTGTATTCACAATTCAAATCCTGATCTTATTCTGAATGATTCTTCATATAGTTCGAACAATTCAAAATATGTACCTGAAATCCTGTGGATAAAAATTACTCATCACTCTGTATGATACATATGTTTATCCTAGACTAATCCTTGAAAGTTCATGAGTATCTCTATCCCAAAGCATATCAAAGATCACTGGCATGGTACTATTGTTTGTTAAAAAAAAAACATTCTGGACCACTTCGCTTTGTGATCCTTAGCTTCGCTCTGCGAAACCAGAGTCTGAAGCTTCTCCTGAGTCTGAAGCTTCGCAGAGCTAACTCTAGGCGATGACTGGGCGAAGTAAGTCAGAAGCACTTTCTGAGTCTGAAGCTTCGCAGAGCTAAGTCCTGGTCGCTCTGCGATCGTAGCAGAACTCAGAATCCTGAAATCGTGTTTTAACTTCAAAATCTTGGTACCAAACGTTCCAGTGACCTTTGAAACATATCAGGGACTCATTTTAAATTATAAAAACATACTGGGATCAAGGATTAAACAGGAATCAAGCATATGTATCAAAAAGGGAAAACTATCCTTTTTCCTCGATTCTGCTGAAAATTTACATATCATCTTTTTCCCCTTTTCTGCGGGTCTCCTTCACTTGTCGCTAAGCTTGTGTTTCTCATACAAAACATCTCGATGACTCATAATAAAGGAAGGTAGTCTGATCCACTTTTTTCTCTGTGTAAAAATTCTCGTTGAGCTTAGCTTACTTTCTAATATTCTTGTCAATAAGAACACGTTCGAAACACATTTCGATCTGCAACAGATCTTATCATTACTACTTACTCGTCCATTTTGGTTCCTAGGTTGCATACCATCTTCTCTTCATAATTCTCAATTCTGGCACTAAAGGTTCGGGAGATACGGCTGATCTGATGGGGTTAGCATTATCTGTCCAAATAATTCGCTTAATCCATAATTAATCCCCTTAACTGTTTGGATAGTAAAATCTCATCCGGTTCAAGTGTTCAAATTCTTGATTCTTAAACACTCTATCCCTGCTGGGAGCCTAGAGGTTCCGATAATTGACTGATAATTCCTCATTTCGAGCTTCTGGTGTAGTATTGTAATTCTTTAACTCTGTACCCGGAAATGTTACTTAGTATATACCTCACTTTAACTTCTCAAACTGTGGTTCCCGTTAAAGTTCCAAATCATTCTGTAATTCCTTATTCTTACACAGATGAGGCATCGCTCCACGACGCGTCCAACTGGGTTAAGGTATTTCACCTTACTCTTAAACATCTCTTATGTTCCTGAAACTTTGCCATTAACAGGCTTAGTTACTTTACGGTTTGATGGCCACCATTTGGCATTGAATACTTCTTCGGCAATTACCGTCTTAAAAATCTGACGCCTTAATCTTCGCCCTTCATACACTTCATTCCTCCACGGTCGCATTCAGCTCTCAGACATGTGTCCTAACTGTCATATACTAGATTGAGTTGATCAGGCTCAACTAGATGTGACATTTAGAACAATATCCGAAACCCAATGGTCCAACTACTTTTATTGATCTTTTTAATGACCCAAGGCACGGTCTGAATCGACCTGCTCTGATACCAATTGTAACACCCATACTAAATTTGTCTAGAATATTTAGCATGTGTATTAATCTGATACTTGATACATTAAAATTTTCAATAATAAAATACAATACAACTGAATGAATACGAACATGCTCGTTTATACAACCAATCAAGTACCATAAAAATACAATTATACAAATATCTGACAGCCTCCTGAGCTGGTACAAGCCGAGCATCCGCCCTCCATTCAGCGTCTCCCTGAAGAACATCATCACGAACCTCGTGCTTACCCGAAAACCTGCACCAGAAGGATTGGGATGAGACATAATGTCTCAGTGAGCTCCACCCAACCTACTGTTGGCAACCTCGGGGACACCTAGGGTCGCCATGCACTAACTCTTGGCAATCTCGGGGAAACCTATGATCGCCGTCATTCTCTACATATTTCGCGATCAAGGGAAAAACTAGGATCACTATATGTCTTTATCTTATGTTGAACATATTCATAAACTCATACTTAGTGATCTGGGGATATCCTATGATCACTTTCTGTTGTCTGATGACTACTTTGTCATAACTCTTAGTGTGTGTATATATATATATATATATATATATATATATATATATATATATATATATATATACACATATTCATCTTATAACATAAAGTTAGAAGTTAGCGTGTAACACACAATAAATTATCTTGGTTCATTTTACGGAGTGCATCCGGGTGGAGTATGTAGTACCCTAATTTTGTCCTACGCATTTTAAAACAAAAAATCAAAAAAAAATCAAAGAGGGGAAAAAGTCAAAAGTCAACAAAAGTCAACAGAAAAGTCAACTTTTCAAAATTGAGGACTTCGCAATGCGAAGCTCACTTCGCACTGCGAAGTCTGCGATTTTTCTGCAGATTTTTGGTTTCTTGGATTTAATTCCAGATTTTGTTGCACATCATTTCCATAATTATTTTAAGTAGCATTCATGGCTATTTGGGCCAAGCAAAGCCAGAGTTGAAAGACTTGCCATTAATGCCAAGGTTAGAAGCTTTTTCTTCCAACCTAGCATGTGACAAGCAAGTGGGCTTGCCCTTGGGCAGCTCTAGCCCCTCCCAGGTGACCTGCTAACCACCACAAGGTTGCCAGCCACCTGCTTGAGGACTTTCCTCCTGCTTGCTGCCCCAAAAACCAGTCAAACCAGCTGGATTTTCTCACTTGAAAAGCCATGAGTGCCTACTCTGTTTTGCAGCAGCTTTTCACCCTCTCACACCAGCCAATTTTAGCCTTTTCATCCCTCAATCTCTGCACAATACAGTGCACGTTTTTATTGACCAACCATTGAGATTGCAAGGATTGATCCCCAAGCATTAGCCATTTGCAAATCAGCTTTGTTCTTCATCATTACCTTCTAGAATAAGTTGAATTTGTGGCTGAAATCAAGCTGGAACTTGCCCCTTGGCACAAGGCAGGGTTGCCTCTATCCATTAGCATTTAATGCAAAGGGATTCAGCTTAATCTTGGCCACAAATCAGCTGAATCAAAGGATTGTGTAATGATGACAAAGATTTGATCTTGGCCTATAAATACAAGGCAATGCCCAAGGTTACAAACACTCACAATTAGACAGAAAACACAACATTCAAAGAGCAGAAACTCTACTCATTTCAACCTACAAATCTCCACAAATAACCAGAAACAATCCATCCACACAAAGCTCTCAAAAGTTCAAGTTCATCACAAATCTTCAAACCTTTGTGAAAGCCTTCAACCAAATCAAGCCAAGTGCAGCTGGAGCTTTGCTAAGGAGTTCTGTAAGTTACTAAGCTCTTTATCTTGCATTTCTAATTGTGTTTGCATAGCTATTTTGGCTCAAAACCTTTTGGTCCTAAAAAACCCCTTTTGAATTTCAAAGAAATCCCAAGGTTTTCAAAACATCAAATTTGGTTTGTACAACCTTTTTCATCCCAAAAACTCAAAGCTTTTCACCCATATATAAGGTCTTGAGTGTGTTCAGAAGTTGTTTCTGAACAAATGTTCAGAAACAGCTTCTGAACCCAAAATTTCGCATGCTTCGCAGTGCGAAGTCATGGTCGCAGTGCGACCATGACAGAACTCAGAACCTGAGTTTTTGTGTCCAAACAACCAATTTTTGAGGTTCTAGCCCCAGAGCTCAGAACCTAAGAGTTTTTAAACCTATGTTCTTCAAATCATAACAAGGTTTTTGCATAATTTTGGCAAATCACAAGTTCGTATAACCATTTTGTGGGTAACTTGCAAAGCAAGTTATGTTCCCAAACTTTCAAAACCACATGAACCAACAAGCTATGTTCAGCTTTTCAATCTAAACTTGAGCAATAAATATTGTTCATGATGTTCAAAACTCAAAAATGAACATACACCGGTAATGTGCGCATTTTCGCAAAATGAGACGAACTTGCGCGTTTTCTAGCAAATTTGCTAAACCTTCCCATTTTGGGTTTTCAAACCAAATGTTTTGACTTACCTTGGGATTTCCAAAGAATTCAATCCAAAAACATGAATGAAAAAGGGATGGTGTGACGTATGTCTCTCCATCGCCCCGATTGTACGAATGCGTGACGTATGTCTCGTCGCTCGGACAATCGTCATTCCCTTTTAATATGTACAACCCTAACCAAACCAAATCTTGGCCCCTTGTGGTCAATCCAAGCCTTTTGGTCCCCCGTTGGCCATTAGACTCAACCCCTCGACTCGTTAGAGTCCACTCGGTCAATGTTCGACTCGTCCGAGTCCATTGTACCCGTTCTTGATCTCAGTGGATCAATCGAACAATCGCCCGACTCATTTGAGTCCACTCGGTCAATGTTTGACTTATATGAGTCCATTGTACCTCCCTTGGTCCCATAGCGACCAATTCAACCCTCTACCCTAACGGACGTAACTTTTAACAATTCTAATGCGATTCGTGAACAAACGCTTAATAAGTCTCAAAAGCGCGAGCATACAAGCTATACGCTTAATAAGTCTCAAAAGCGCGAGCATACAAGCTACGTTTTAATCGTAAGAATTCGGTTTAAAACATCGTCCAATTAAAATCAACCAACACACATACGTTTTTCTACCAAAGAACTACGTATGCTTTGAATTCTCCGACTACCGGGAGATACGTAGGAGCAAGATCGACATCTTGTCAAGCACAATAATAAAAAACCTTTTTTTCTTTTCTTTCGTTTGTTTTTATCTCTTTCCCCCCCCTTATTATATTTTAGCATAAATGAACATGAACGCAAAGTATTAAAAAGCAATTCAAGTCTTAACCAAATAGAAGGTTCCCGTTGAGTACAACGGACGTGAGGGGTGCTAATACCTTCCCCTCGCGTAACCGACTCCCGAACCCGATAATGGTTGCGATGACCTAATCCTTATCCTCATCGTCTAAAGGGTTTTATTATCGTTTCCCTTTACAAACAAAAAAAAACTTAAGGGTTTATCAACGTTCCCTTTACACAAAAACTTTGGTGGCGGCTTCACAAAGGCACCCTCCGAGCGTCCGAGGACGACCTCGGAGGATCTGCGCGTCTTTTCCCCGAGGGAAAAAACGAGGTGCGCACAGCTGGCGACTCCACTGGGGACCCTGTTCCCACTAGTGAGTCAAGCCTAACCTATTTGGTTTAAAGACAATTGTTTTATTTTCTTTGCGTACCATGTTTATTTATTTTATTCATACATGTTATATTTATGCTTTATGTTTATATTTGCTTTATCTGCTTTATATTCATATCATATATATCAAATGCGGGGGTTACTTGAGTGATGTTACTCCACATTGTTCGGGTTAATGCCGGACGTGTGAGGCTCTCTACCCGAGCTTGAGAAAAAAACTAAGTTAGAAGGAGGTTGTGTGCGGAAGCCCGCGTTGACGTATGTCCGTGAGGTGGGATGTCCAACCCCGCTTAGATGAGATTTTCACGTGGAATTAATTGAAGTCATGTCGACGTATGTCCATAGACAACCCTAATTCCATGTGAGGTCTATGACTCTAAGGACCTCTTCTTAGGATATTTCACACTTTAGAGCCTACATGTGAGGATGGGGGAAAAATTCCGAGCCTCCACACATTACCCATTCACACTCACTCGTGTTTGCTACATTATGTTTTATTTTATCAGGGGCAATCAGCCTTTAGTTGTTTATTACTTGTTTTTATGCATAATCATAATTAGGGATATGAATGACCAATGGTTGAGGGGTAGCCTTTTTTTCAAAAAAATTCAAGTACTTCGCAGTGCGAAGGTACTTCGCAGTGCGAAGTACGCGAATTTTGTCAGCCCAGCGGACCTTTCATTTACTCCCTCTCAACCACTTTTTTCCACTATCTTTTTGTTTTATTATTCCAAACGTTTTTTCCTTTAACTTTTAAAACAAAAAGCTTTTTCCCATAACTTCAAAAAAAAAACTCCCAAATCTAAGAGAAGAGTGTACCCATTTTTCTTGAATCTTCCCTCCATTAATTTCGCATCTTTTTCAGAATCAACAACCAGGTATGAACTCTTTCTTCTTTCCCTCTGTTCATCTTTGATTCGTATTGCAACTGTTTAGGGGTTTTAGGGTTTATGATCTTAAAGTTCCCATGTTAGGATTCAAGTTCATAATAAGCTACATTTAGGCTTTAGTTTACTGTATTAAGTTGGATTTTAGCAAGCATGCATCATGGGTATCTGCAACTGGCCTTTTTCTTTCAAAATTCCAAATTGTTTTATTGAAGACCCATTTACGAAAATTTAAAGAAAAAGAGCTGTTAAAGGGTTCTTTTTTGATACCCATTCGTTGATTTTGAGGTCGTTTAGTAGCATGCATTGTATGTTAGAAGCTTAAGCCAAGAGGTGCAGGTTCAGATTTCTGGGTTTTTGCTGTCATGGTCGCAGAGCAAAGTTCAACTTCGCACTGCGACCTTTTTCTGGGCAGCCCAGAAATCTTCGAGTACCTTCGCACTGCGAACCTACCTTCGCAGTGCGACTGTAGCAGAAACAGAACCTCTGTTTCCCACTGTTTTTTCTCCAAATCCCCTCAATTCCACCCCATATCACTTACAACCATGAACCTTGTATACTGACTTTATCTTTTTCCTTGCAGATGGCACCAAGACCAGTAGGAAAGCGCTCGAGGGGTGAGGCATCCGGATCGAGACCACAAGGGGGTTTTGACGCCTCTCGCTTCCTAAGTCTTCGGAACCAGGAAAGATATGAAGAGCTTCTTGGCAGGACCTTCTGGCCGGAGAGGCAATTCATCATAAGTGACAGGGGCCCTTGGAGGGAGTTGGCCCGATTAATAAACCATCGCCAATGGGGAGTTTTGGTAAACCCTCCCCTTAACCTCAACTACGACATAATCCGGGAGTTCTATGCAAATGCCATTCCCGTGGATCCAGAGGGGGAGTTTACATACCAGACCATGGTGCGTGGTCGGATCATTCGATTCGATCGCGACGCCATCAATACCTATCTCCGAAACCCTTTTCAATTGGAAAATGATGAGTTGTGTGCTTTCCATAAGCACCAGAATCGTGGTAATTGGAACCACGATCTCTATGCTCAAACCATTTTCCAATCCGGAAAGAGTTATGAGCTTAATGCAGCAGGGCAGCCCACCAAGGCCCTCAGGGGCAACCTCACCACCTATGCCCAGGTCATTTTCCACCTTATCGTCCACAACATAAAACCCAAAAGCCATACCTCTTCCACCACCATGGATGTCACCCCCCTAATCTACTATATCCTCACCGGTAAACAAGTAGATGTGGCCAGGGCCATTTGCCAGGAGATTAAGATAGTGGTCGAGAGTGGCATCAAGCCACCGGCCAAGAAGATGTGTCCACTTGCTTTCCCGGGTCTTATCATGGGACTCTGCCGGGACGCCCGCGTAGTTATCCCTCCCCAGGTGTCCGAAACCATTAAGAACCCCATTACGGACGAGTACATCTCCAGACATTGCACGGGGAGGAGAGCGAGGGCGCAGCAGCCACGGCCTAGGCCTCCACCAGCATCAGGGGACTGTCGCACTTGCACTTTCATATTGGAGCAGAATGCCTCCTCCCATCGATACATGACTATGATGCATGATTCCATGTATCGTCTTCAGAGGCAGCTAGGGAGGCCGACGGATCCTGATGATCAGATACCGACCCCCCAGATGTTCGCGGCTCACGGTCGTTGGCCCGGGGATAGGCCAGAGCATGCAGAGGCTGGAGGTAGTGGTACAGCGGCCGGAGGCCAGGGAGGAGATGATGAGGAGGACGAGGACGAGGAGGACGAGGATGAGGAGACCGAGGATGATGAGGCTTTCACTCCTTGAGTGACCTTTTTTATGACTTCTCATATTTTGTTGTTCATGTTTATGTCATTTTTCTCGTACACTGTTAGAGTTTCCGTTTTGTTTGGTACTTTGTAGCTATGTTGATACTCTCGCTTTATTATTCGAGTACTTTTGTTTTTATTACCTAGCGTTTGCATCATAATCATGCCTATTTATTTTTAATATGTGTGAATGTTGAAATTTTTTTTGTTATCTATCATTGGTAATGCAAATTCGACAAAACTTTCCGCAGCGGATTTAGGCCAAAGTTTTAACCATAGGCAAATGGTAATGATGAATATGATTAATTTTTGCAAAGCTAAAATGCATGTTTCCTATTTCTTTCCCTGATTAAAATTTGAAAGGGAAATGTATATTCCATACTAAATTACACCATACAATTCACGTTTTTAATATGCTTGTTCTATGAACCATTTTTAGAACCAGCCAGATGTGAGGAATCCCCAAAGTTATCATAATACATACGCAGGAGATCGACATTTTTGTTTAACTCGATCTTTTTATGTTAAATCTGAATTTTTTTTTAATTTACGTAAAAGTATTGACATGATCAAGGCATTTGTTTGAAAACGAGAGAAAACAATCAACCACAAATAGCCCACCCTGTGAGAAGTGAGTATTTGTTAAACCCCTTCGAGCCTAACAAATCAGAATTTTTAACTATGGACTGCCAACTTTCATAAGCTCAACTGCTTAATGAGATTGCCGGAGTTTGTAAAAATATTTTCAGTCCATAGTTAAAACATCACTAAATTCTGATATTTTCCTTTCGATTTTTGAACCCTTAAAACATCATGATTAATGTCCCTTGCCAAGAGAGGAGGGAACATTCAAATAGGGTATCGTACTGAAACGAGTTGAAAAAAGGAGAAGGATGTGAAAGTCGAGCAATGTTGAATTTCTTAAATTGATCTTGACGACCAAGAAAAGAAAGAATGAAAGAAAAGCAAAGCAAACCAAGAAAAAGAAGAAAAAGAGAAAAGAGAAAAGAAGACCGATAAAATCCAGGAGTTTGTCGAGATCAAGGAGAAAAGCATTTGTGACTCACCAAGACTGTTTTTGAACCAGAAAAGGGGTAAGTTAGAGAGAATGTTCCCTCTTGCTTGGCCATTTGAATTCAATTTCCCCACATATGACATTTCTTTTGTAGCCCAGCCAAATTACAACCCTTAAAGACCTTTTGATCAATGCTTTCATGTTTTTAAGAAACAATAATTGGATGGACATATAACTCGATTGGAATGTTAGCAAAATTGCCGGATGAGTGTTCATAACCCCTCACCATTAATATTCAATTTGTTTACTTACTTAAATGAGTGATAGATTGGTTCATTAATAAGCATGTTATTAATTTGAAACTGTACGATATGATTTTTGTGTGGTATTTATTTCGTTTTTTTCAGTACAATCTCGGAATAATAAGGGGCATATAATTGCGTGCGCAAATTTCATATGAATCAACCAAAATCAAAAAGCCCGACCTCGCTCGGCAACCAAAATCAAAAAGCCCGACCTCGCTCGGCAACCAAAATCAAAAAGCCCGACTTCGCTCGGCAACCAACAAATAAAGCACAATCTCCACCCACAATTTTAAACCAAAACCTGTTTGCACCCGGTGCACAAATCATTCAGAGTCCAACCATATTTGGTACTCTCCCCGCAGCTCACAAAAGGTCCAATTGCCTTTTACGTTCCTCAAACATTCAACCAAAGGGCCCAATCGGCGAATGCATCAGCAAACTCTAAACACCCTTGGGGCAAGTTACTTCACCATTAACGAAATTCTTCCCAAGCGAAATCTTTTACTTTTGTCAAAATTTCCATCTATGATAGTGTATATATTTCCAAAACAAAAATTACGTGGAATCTTTTATGTTTTTGAATAAGTAATACCAAGCCCCATTTTCTCTGAATTGTGAATACTTAAAAAAAAAAAAAACGTGCATAAAGCAGATAAGTCTCGCAGGCCAAGCATGTTTAATTGCTAAAGGGATTTCTGGAATATCCCCATCGAATCAAGAGCCTGAAGGGACGATTCAAGCGAGGATGACCGACCAGAGCACAAGCATCCCCAGCAGAACTATCGGTTACGCTCCTCAAGCAGTCTAGCACGATTTACACATCGGGTTAACAATCCCCACGAGGTATTTATTCCTTATCAATTATTGCAGTATTACCCTGTCCGTATGTGAATATTTCCCCTAAGAGTTTATCTCTGTAAGGATTACCGAATGTTAGTACCGGTCCACTTTTTACCTTGCCGACCTAATCTTGTTTCATCGAACCCCAAGGGTCAAGCGGAACAAAATTCCCCAATAAACGCCCTGAGCATCCAAACACCAACAAAGGCTGGATATCGATCATGCTTCCAAAATGATCCTTTATCCCCAAAAGCCAAACCTCATTGATACTCCCCAGGGAGTCTCAACCCCAAACAAAAGTCCAATCATTATTGGCAAAAAACACAAATTTTCGGGCTTAGGCTCGAACTACACCGGTTTTGATCCCATTTGGGTATGTAGGCAAAGGACCTCGTCCTTCCAAACCGACCAACCAAAAAAGAAAGCCCAATTATCATGAACACACCCACAAACAAAAACCGACTCTGCTCGGCACCCAACTAACATTATTCATGCATGCATATTTTAAAACCATTCATACACATGCATTTCATTTCATAAAACCTGCAACAAGGATCCTCCAGTGAGTATCACATATTCACCAACATCCATTAACATTCAACCAGGGGCACCTATTTAGGGTAAGACCGCAGCTCGTTAGGAATCGTTATTCAGAAGCAGTACCTGAATAAGATCACCTAGCTTAGGTATCGACCTCTAGAAGCAATTCCTAGAATAGATCACCTACCTCATTGTTCGACCTCTAGAAGCAATTCCTAGAGTAGATCACCTCCCCCAGTGTATCGACCTTCAGTGTTAGCGGCTGAATAAGATCACAGCTCGTTAGGAATCGATATTCAGAAGCAGTACCTGAATAAGATCACCTAGCTTAGGTATCGACCTCTAGAAGCAATTCCTAGAATAGATCACCTACCTCATTGTTCGACCTCTAGAAGCAATTCCTAGAGTAGATCACCTCCCCCAGTGTATCGACCTTCAGTGTTAGCGGCTGAATAAGATCACAGCTCGTTAGGAATCGATATTCAGAAGCAGTACCTGAATAAGATCACCTAGCTTAGGTATCGACCTCTAGAAGCAATTCCTAGAATAGATCACCTACCTCATTGTTCCACCTCTAGTGACAGTGCCTAGAGTAAACCACTACCCTTAGGTATCGACCTCTAGTGACAGTGCCTAGAGTCGATCGCCGCCATCAATGTTCAACCTCTAGTGACAGTGCCTAGAGAAGATCACCTACATCAACGTTCCACCTCTAGTGACAGTGCCTAGAGTAAATCACCACCCTCAGGAATCGACCTCTAGTGACAGTGCCTAGATAAGATTACCTTCATCCCCCAGTGGATCTACCTCCAGTGTTAGCGGCTGGACACGATCAAAACCCTACCAACCCATTGCATTTGCATTTCGCGAAGGACAAAATTCGGGTCCTTCTTTTTCTTTTTACTTAATTGATCTCCGCAAAGAGTTCATGAGATGCCCTCGGCACTCACGTACTCTATGCGAAGACACAATTAAGTAGGGGCAGCTGTAGTACCCTAATTTTGTCCTACGCATTTTAAAACAAAAAATCAAAAAAAAATCAAAGAGGGGAAAAAGTCAAAAGTCAACAAAAGTCAACAGAAAAGTCAACTTTTCAAAATTGAGGACTTCGCAATGCGAAGCTCACTTCGCACTGCGAAGTCTGCGATTTTTCTGCAGATTTTTGGTTTCTTGGATTTAATTCCAGATTTTGTTGCACATCATTTCCATAATTATTTTAAGTAGCATTCATGGCTATTTGGGCCAAGCAAAGCCAGAGTTGAAAGACTTGCCATTAATGCCAAGGTTAGAAGCTTTTTCTTCCAACCTAGCATGTGACAAGCAAGTGGGCTTGCCCTTGGGCAGCTCTAGCCCCTCCCAGGTGACCTGCTAACCACCACAAGGTTGCCAGCCACCTGCTTGAGGACTTTCCTCCTGCTTGCTGCCCCAAAAACCAGTCAAACCAGCTGGATTTTCTCACTTGAAAAGCCATGAGTGCCTACTCTGTTTTGCAGCAGCTTTTCACCCTCTCACACCAGCCAATTTTAGCCTTTTCATCCCTCAATCTCTGCACAATACAGTGCACGTTTTTATTGACCAACCATTGAGATTGCAAGGATTGATCCCCAAGCATTAGCCATTTGCAAATCAGCTTTGTTCTTCATCATTACCTTCTAGAATAAGTTGAATTTGTGGCTGAAATCAAGCTGGAACTTGCCCCTTGGCACAAGGCAGGGTTGCCTCTATCCATTAGCATTTAATGCAAAGGGATTCAGCTTAATCTTGGCCACAAATCAGCTGAATCAAAGGATTGTGTAATGATGACAAAGATTTGATCTTGGCCTATAAATACAAGGCAATGCCCAAGGTTACAAACACTCACAATTAGACAGAAAACACAACATTCAAAGAGCAGAAACTCTACTCATTTCAACCTACAAATCTCCACAAATAACCAGAAACAATCCATCCACACAAAGCTCTCAAAAGTTCAAGTTCATCACAAATCTTCAAACCTTTGTGAAAGCCTTCAACCAAATCAAGCCAAGTGCAGCTGGAGCTTTGCTAAGGAGTTCTGTAAGTTACTAAGCTCTTTATCTTGCATTTCTAATTGTGTTTGCATAGCTATTTTGGCTCAAAACCTTTTGGTCCTAAAAAACCCCTTTTGAATTTCAAAGAAATCCCAAGGTTTTCAAAACATCAAATTTGGTTTGTACAACCTTTTTCATCCCAAAAACTCAAAGCTTTTCACCCATATATAAGGTCTTGAGTGTGTTCAGAAGTTGTTTCTGAACAAATGTTCAGAAACAGCTTCTGAACCCAAAATTTCGCATGCTTCGCAGTGCGAAGTCATGGTCGCAGTGCGACCATGACAGAACTCAGAACCTGAGTTTTTGTGTCCAAACAACCAATTTTTGAGGTTCTAGCCCCAGAGCTCAGAACCTAAGAGTTTTTAAACCTATGTTCTTCAAATCATAACAAGGTTTTTGCATAATTTTGGCAAATCACAAGTTCGTATAACCATTTTGTGGGTAACTTGCAAAGCAAGTTATGTTCCCAAACTTTCAAAACCACATGAACCAACAAGCTATGTTCAGCTTTTCAATCTAAACTTGAGCAATAAATATTGTTCATGATGTTCAAAACTCAAAAATGAACATACACCGGTAATGTGCGCATTTTCGCAAAATGAGACGAACTTGCGCGTTTTCTAGCAAATTTGCTAAACCTTCCCATTTTGGGTTTTCAAACCAAATGTTTTGACTTACCTTGGGATTTCCAAAGAATTCAATCCAAAAACATGAATGAAAAAGGGATGGTGTGACGTATGTCTCTCCATCGCCCCGATTGTACGAATGCGTGACGTATGTCTCGTCGCTCGGACAATCGTCATTCCCTTTTAATATGTACAACCCTAACCAAACCAAATCTTGGCCCCTTGTGGTCAATCCAAGCCTTTTGGTCCCCCGTTGGCCATTAGACTCAACCCCTCGACTCGTTAGAGTCCACTCGGTCAATGTTCGACTCGTCCGAGTCCATTGTACCCGTTCTTGATCTCAGTGGATCAATCGAACAATCGCCCGACTCATTTGAGTCCACTCGGTCAATGTTTGACTTATATGAGTCCATTGTACCTCCCTTGGTCCCATAGCGACCAATTCAACCCTCTACCCTAACGGACGTAACTTTTAACAATTCTAATGCGATTCGTGAACAAACGCTTAATAAGTCTCAAAAGCGCGAGCATACAAGCTATACGCTTAATAAGTCTCAAAAGCGCGAGCATACAAGCTACGTTTTAATCGTAAGAATTCGGTTTAAAACATCGTCCAATTAAAATCAACCAACACACATACGTTTTTCTACCAAAGAACTACGTATGCTTTGAATTCTCCGACTACCGGGAGATACGTAGGAGCAAGATCGACATCTTGTCAAGCACAATAATAAAAAACCTTTTTTTCTTTTCTTTCGTTTGTTTTTATCTCTTTCCCCCCCCTTATTATATTTTAGCATAAATGAACATGAACGCAAAGTATTAAAAAGCAATTCAAGTCTTAACCAAATAGAAGGTTCCCGTTGAGTACAACGGACGTGAGGGGTGCTAATACCTTCCCCTCGCGTAACCGACTCCCGAACCCGATAATGGTTGCGATGACCTAATCCTTATCCTCATCGTCTAAAGGGTTTTATTATCGTTTCCCTTTACAAACAAAAAAAAACTTAAGGGTTTATCAACGTTCCCTTTACACAAAAACTTTGGTGGCGGCTTCACAAAGGCACCCTCCGAGCGTCCGAGGACGACCTCGGAGGATCTGCGCGTCTTTTCCCCGAGGGAAAAAACGAGGTGCGCACAGAGTAACCCCGAAGTACATCTCCCATCATACCGGTGAAAATTCCTATCATATCAGGCTAACACCGGACTCCTCTTATCGTTATGTGGACAGCCCTCTCGGAGAAGTCCCATCCGGCATAATCCGGAGCCTGCTGGACATAACTTAACTTACAAGTGGACAACCCTCTCGGAGAAGTCCCATCTGGCATAATCTTTATTTTACATGGTAATTTTTCAGAATTTGCGTATATTACAGAGTCAATTTAAACATTTAACCCTAAATAAAATTTCTAATGGAATTTGATTTGAACTTAACATAAAATTTAAAATAAATTAAATATATTATATTTTATCTCTCGGGGGTGAGAAGGGGAGTGTATTTTTTTACTCTTATATTTTCTTTGAAAAGTATTTTACTCTAATATGATTATGTATGTCGATGTGAAATTGATCTGTTTATATGTTGATGATGTTTATGTGAAGTTTCTGCAAGTTTTGTTTTTGTTATGTGTTAGATAATGGATTAGTGTAACTAGTTTAATCGATTAATATGTCAAGACTAATAAAATTATAAGAATTGTCAATTAATAATACTCTAGTTCTGGTCCTTTTTATAAATAATAGGTTAAATTATATCAAATGTTTTTTAAGTTATTTAATTATAACAAGTTGATCTTAAAAAAAAATTGTACCACTTACGGTTTTTAACGTATTTAATTGTAACAAGTTAGTTATTTAAGTTTATGTATGTCGATGTGAAATTGATTTGTTCATATGTTGATGATGTTTATGTGAAGTTTCTGCAAGTTTTGTTTTTGTTATGTGTTAGATAATGGATTAGTGTAACTAGTTTAATCGATTAATATGTCAAGACTAATAAATTATAAGAATTGTCAATTAATTAATACTCTCGTTCTGGTCCTTTTTATAAAAAATAGGTTAAATTATATCAAATGTTTTTTTAAATTATTTAATTATAACAAGTTGATCTTTAAAAAAAAAATTGTACCACTTACGGTCTTTAACTTATTTAATTGTAACAAGTTAGTTATTTAAGTTTTTCCATACCACGTAGATCTTTAAGTTATTTGATTGTAACTTTGGTAAAAAAATCTTATTTTAATGTCCTAAACATGCCTGCAAAAAATCATACAAAAAAATAGAATATTATAGAATAAAAAAAAATAGGAAGAATATCAAATTATTGGATAGTATATGTGTTTTTATTTTTACAAGTAATTTTTTAAACTTCGCATATATTACAAAATCAATTTGAACAGGTAACCTTTTTTATTTAGTACTCAAAAAAAAAAGTCCACGAATACCCTATATGAATTGCTCTTCATTCCACCAATTTACTGTAATATCCCGCCTAAGACTCGAATATTTATTAATATTTAGACGATGTATCAGAAATGTTTTGAGCAAAGGACAATTTGGTAAATTGTCAGTTAATGGGCTTATTTATATGGTAAGTGTAATATTCCGCTGAAAAGTATCAGTTATTAGCGTTAGAAACTTATGAAGCAAGCATGGCGATTTTGTAATATTAAGCAATGGCAATATAGTAATTTTTGGATAAGAGGGAGATTAATTAAAATGGGGGAACAAGATATTTTCCCACACTATTCTCTTCTTCCCTTCACTCTCTCAAAATCGGTCCCTCACCCTCTCTAAACACACGCCTTCCTCTTCCTCTCCATCAACTCATCAATTCTTAATCCAATTCTTGAGAGAAGTATTGCAAAGCAAACTTGGGTTGGAAGCTAGAACAAGTGAAAGAAACAAGGAGAATTGAGGAAGAATCAAGAGAAGAGGAAAGTGGAGCAAGCTAGGGTTTCAAGTTGAGAGCTTGTCAAGCATCAAACACAACTAAGGTGAGCTCCCTAGGGGTTTTAGAACCGACTTTGTTATGTTTTGATGAATATTGGTTTATTGATCAAGGTTATGAATTTTAGTACCCTAATTCTATGTGTGAGTAATTCTTGATCATTACATGTTGTAAGCTGGTAATATGCCTTAGAAATTATCCTTTAAGTTGTTATAATGTATGGGTAGGATTGGAGAAGCAAGAATGGTGAAAAATACATGTTTTGAACTTGTCTATGCTGTCTAACTGCAGGTAAAATCGTGTCACGATTTTACCATCGTGTCACGATTTTATAGGCAGGAAATAACACGTTTTCTGGGTAGAAAATCATGACACGATTCCCAAATCGTGTCACGATTTCACAGTGGGCAGGGCAATGTTGTTTTTCGTCAAATCTTGCACCATTCTGGCTATCCAATACTGCTTCAGACTCAAGGAACAACATGTAATGGTTAAGCATTGCTAATAAGCATTTAAAGACCTATCCTTGAGAATGTTTAGATCATTATTATAGAATGAGGATAGACACAAGTTGAGAGGATGGATGCCTTAATCCACAAGTTATCATAGAGTAGTATAAGACCTAGTATTGAGCTTATCCCTTACTAGGCGATTCTCAAACACTCAATGAAGTACGAGCAAGCCAAGAACGATATAGTATTCAAGTTTAGAACCTATTATAGGTTAAAGAGATTTAGAATGGTACTCATCATGTACTAAGCATAAGAATGATACTATGTTCATAGTTAAGAACCTTTAATAGGTTAAGCATTCAAGAATGCATCAGATATGCAATAGACATAAGTTATAAGTTATATTTATAAGAACAAGAGTTATATGACAACCTTATGTGTCTCCAGTGTTCTCGCCAGTTAGAACACGGGGGTTCCCGCCAGTTGGAACGGTGTAGTTATCATCCGCGAGGATAGCCGCACATAAGAGTTTAATTAAAACATTAAGCCGTGACTTTCGTTGTTCACGCCAGTGGGACACGAAAGGCTCATGCATAAGTTAAGACTAATAATGAAAGTATATTAATTCGCGTCTTCCGTCGTTCACGCCAGTGGGACACGGGAGGTATACGCGTAAGTTAAGATTATTAAGTCGTGTCTTCTGTTGTTCACGCCAGTGGGACACAGGAGGTTCACGCCAGTGGGACGTGTTATTCCGCAAGGATGACCGCACGACGACAAGAGGAGTCCGGTGTTAGCCTGATATGATAGGAATTTTCACCGGTTATCAGGGGAATGTGCTTCGGGGTTACTCCACCCGGGGGCATTCCGTAAAATGAACCCAGATAATATTGCTTGTTCAACGCTAACAGCTAACTTAAAGACATGTAACAGTTAATATTTTATTATGTTATCAGACAGAGAATAGTTATCAGACAAGTATCAGATATCAGGTAATCAGTTATCAGGCGGTGATCCTAGATTCCCCTCGATCACCCAGTTATCAGGATATAGTCTAGGTCTCATGACTATTCAGTATCAGACTCAGACAGTGATCCTAGGTTTCCCCTTGATCACTAGTTTAACAGGATGTAGTCCAGTTTATGACTACACAGTTTAGCAAGACAGTCAGGTAGCCCTCTATGGGTAAAGTTAAGACTTGGCGATCATAGGTATCCCTAAGATTGCCGAGAGTAGGCACGGCGACCCTAGGTTTCCCCCCGTGGTTGCCAACAGTAGGTTGGGCTGGAGCTCACTGAGACATTATGTCTCACCCCAATCCTTCTGGTGCAGGTTCATAGGTTAGCAAGAGATGTTCATGAAGATCTTCAGGAAGACGCTGGATGGAGTGCAGATGCTCGTCATGGCAAGCTCAGGAGGTTGACAGATTTTATATATGTATATGAAAGTGTATTTTGTGATATTTGGATATTTATGTAAACGAGCAAATTGTACTCATTCAGTGGTTTGTATATATATTAATTATTGTAAATTTTAATGTATCCGATATCAGATTAATACGCATGCTAAATATTCTAGATAATTTAGTATGGGTGTTACAATTGGTATCAGAGCAGGTCGATTCAGATCGTGCCTTGGGTCATTAAAGTTTCAATAAAAGTAGTGGGACCATTGGGTTCCGGATATTGTTCTAAAGGTCACATCTAGTTGAGCCTGATCAACTCAATCTAGTATATGACAGTTAGGATAAATGTCTGAGAGCTGAATGTGACCAAGGAGGAATGAAGTGTATGAAGGGCGAAGAAGT
Organism: Medicago ruthenica; assembly: GCA_018208015.1. Lineage (NCBI taxonomy): Eukaryota > Viridiplantae > Streptophyta > Magnoliopsida > Fabales > Fabaceae > Medicago > Medicago ruthenica. Next base: position 40,640 of record WNNG01000470.1, read on the forward strand.
ATTCATGCCAATGGTGGCCATCAAACTGTAAAGTAACGAAGCCTGATTGTGGCAATGTCTTAGAGACATAAGGAATATTTAACAGTGAGGTGAAGCGCCTCAACCTAGTTGGACGCATCGTTGGACGATGCCTTGTATGCGGAAGACATTAGGATTAAGGAATCATGAAATGCTCTAGGGAATGATGTGGAACCTTGACGGAAACCGTAGTTTGAAAAGTTAAAGTGAAGTGTGGACTAAGTAACAATTCTAAGTACAGAGTTGAAGAATCGAACTTGAATCGGATGAGATTTTAATGTCCGGACAGTTAAGAGAATTAATTATGGATTGCGTGAGTTATTTGGACAGATGAAACTAACCACTCAAGTGTGGTTATTGAGTATGAATCACAAGTAAGTTTGACCCCATCAGATCAGCCACGTCTCCTGAACCAGATTTGTGAAATAAGAAGAGGAGATGATATGCAGCCTAAGAACTAAGATGGATGAATAAGTGGTAACAATAAGATTCGTTGCATGTCAAAGCGTGAATCAAATTTTTGGATGTATCCTAATGGTAAGAAGATTAGAAGAAAGAGAAGCTAGACTGGAATTTTACTTAATGAAGGTTGGATAATAAATAATAAGTTGCTGGAATTTAGTATACTGATGGACGAATTAAGTTGAACATTCTTGATTAGACGAACAGTATTGAATTTCCTTGATTGGTTAAAGAAGGCAAGTTCAAGATAACACAAGGTTAAAGTAGACCATCTTTAAAGGATGATCGGAATTTCAGCCGAGAAACTATGTTGAGATTTTTAATATGCGAAGGATCGTCATAAACATGAAAGTTTAGGATTGAGGTTAATGCTAAGGAGTTATATGCTCCCCATCGAAGAGGTTCCTTCCACAAATATTATAGAATAGAAAGAGATCACCTCGTATTGATAAGTTCCGAGGGCAGTAATAAGGTATAGATTTGAGTTGTGGTTATAATAACAAGTTATTGGAGAAATCCAATAGATATTGATGATGTACGAAAGTTTAAGATCGATTATTCGGGTGCTCGAAGAAACGCAACCTATGTTGGGCGTTCTAGAGAACCGGTAAGAATTTGGAACTTTTCAGGACGGATTGTTCTGTAGAAACTCAAGGGTAACTTAAGGGACATGATAGAGCTAAGGAGACCAAAGTTGTCCCGGGAAGATTATGGATATGAAATCATTACGGATAAAGAAAGAGCGAATAGTAACAAGACTCAAATGAAAGGTATGAACCTTCAGAAGCTATAAGTGTGTTGCCACAAATGAATATACATGAATTTAAGCTGTCTCAGATATATTTCCAGTCGGGTTTCTGCAATGTTTAATGATTATACATGAAGAGCTGACCAAGAGAAATGATAACGTCAGACAAATTTGTTATGGTGATTACAAAGTGATAGAGTAAAAGGATTGATCGATGGAATTTTATGTGACAATAGTGAAGTCTTCCTCCGATGCTAACTCGAGTGTTAAAAATCAGAGTGGCGCAGCGGAGTGGCAATCCAAGAATGATATAATGAACAACGCTAAGCTGAGGCTTAGAGTAGGAGAAGATGTTAAGTGCTTAATTCCTATTATTCGGGGTAGTAGTAAGTATAAGCGATTTGAACATATCATGAGTTCTAATGGAAAGTTATGGAAGTTAAGTTGATGAATACTTTAAACCTCGAAATCCATGAGGAATGAAATATTTGAATAGAGGCCTTGGCCAGAAATTGACAAAGCAGTGGCGAATGAGTTTAATTCCATGTTGTAACCATGTCATGTTAACCTATATTAGCCGAAGATTTCGGAAGTCTTGAACTTAATGTTCACCAGTAAAGGAAGGAGAACTTTTACGTAGATTAAAAGTTATTCGTAGTCCACGATAAAGGGCTACGTAATTTCAGGTTATGACTAAAGGATTAAAGACTGAGTGTGCTATTTGGGTAGCAATCAAGTAGAGTTTTCTGTTGGAAATAAGGATCTTGAATTCGAAGTCCAGGACGAAAAATAAGTTTGTGACACCGGTGAATTGTAACCATAAATTTACATTATAGGTTGTTGAATACTTTAGAATAAACATGAGTAACATTGGCGGGGCAAACCTGGCAAGCCAGTTGAAAGGCAAATCCCGGATGTTACGAAATGAGTTCAGAGTAAGAAAAGATTCCCAATTGATGTGGTAGTGTCTCAAATATGTTAAGATTAAGAATGATGTCCCGTTAGTTGGACAAGGATGAGGTAATGTATAGTGTACACGTGCTCGCTTATATATGTAAGTTGTATGTTATGAAATAAATTATATAATGATATGTGAGACGACTTAAGCCACTCATCGCTTGGACTAAACTCCTATAAGTTTGGGATTATCGGTGTAGAAAACATTTATGCTACGACAAGAAAACGAGAATAAGTTGTGACAAGAACGATGGGAGATTGGCAAACTCCTAGTATGAAAAATGATTTCTAAGTTATTAAGATAAGTAACGTCGTAGATCAATCGAAGTAGAACGCAGGTAATCAGTAAGATTTCGCGAGTCCTTGAGGAATTCCGTGATGGAAGCAATGATTAAGATTATGGAAAGTAATACACCAAGATGCCTCCTCCTTGTATTTGTATAATGGAGGTAGTGCGGTAGTTTTACCCTCATTAAAGGATGGTATATTTATGGTAAAACCATATATGTAGGATGCCGTTGTATAAGGCAAAGATCGAATATAAGAATTCAATGGAATCGTCGAGGATAATAAGAAAGTCCAATGTCGTCTAAGTAAGATTACGCGGACTATGACGAGATTATAAGATTCAGCACAAGTGTTAGGATTGGATGACTCTAGTTTGGGTTTGCAAGAAGTGTATAAACAGGGGTATGGTCAGCAAGTTGGATGCGATGGTTCGGATAGCCTCATATTCTACTACGCAAGAAAAGTGTAATGCACATCAAGCGCTTCAGATAACGAAAAGATTGTCGAATACATTCGACATATAGAGTTGAAATCTGAGGGATTCCGATAAGTAAGATGAACTGGAGTCTTGGCTAATGAAGGAAGTAATATGGGAGATAAATTCATATATGATAGTGGATTCTAAATTTCGAGGACAAAATTTCTTTAAGGGGGGTAGATTGTAATATCCCGCCTAAGACTCGAATATTTATTAATATTTAGACGATGTATCAGAAATGTTTTGAGCAAAGGACAATTTGGTAAATTGTCAGTTAATGGGCTTATTTATATGGTAAGTGTAATATTCCGCTGAAAAGTATCAGTTATTAGCGTTAGAAACTTATGAAGCAAGCATGGCGATTTTGTAATATTAAGCAATGGCAATATAGTAATTTTTGGATAAGAGGGAGATTAATTAAAATGGGGGAACAAGATATTTTCCCACACTATTCTCTTCTTCCCTTCACTCTCTCAAAATCGGTCCCTCACCCTCTCTAAACACACGCCTTCCTCTTCCTCTCCATCAACTCATCAATTCTTAATCCAATTCTTGAGAGAAGTATTGCAAAGCAAACTTGGGTTGGAAGCTAGAACAAGTGAAAGAAACAAGGAGAATTGAGGAAGAATCAAGAGAAGAGGAAAGTGGAGCAAGCTAGGGTTTCAAGTTGAGAGCTTGTCAAGCATCAAACACAACTAAGGTGAGCTTCCTAGGGGTTTTAGAACCGACTTTGTTATGTTTTGATGAATATTGGTTTATTGATCAAGGTTATGAATTTTAGTACCCTAATTCTATGTGTGAGTAATTCTTGATCATTACATGTTGTAAGCTGGTAATATGCCTTAGAAATTATCCTTTAAGTTGTTATAATGTATGGGTAGGATTGGAGAAGCAAGAATGGTGAAAAATACATGTTTTGAACTTGCCTATGCTGTCTAACTGCAGGTAAAATCGTGTCACGATTTTACCATCGTGTCACGATTTTATAGGCAGGAAATAACACGTTTTCTGGATAGAAAATCATGACACGATTCCCAAATCGTGTCACGATTTCACAGTGGGCAGGGCAATGTTGTTTTTCGTCAAATCTTGCACCATTCTGGCTATCCAATACTGCTTCAGACTCAAGGAACAACATGTAATGGTTAAGCATTGCTAATAAGCATTTAAAGACCTATCCTTGAGAATGTTTAGATCATTATTATAGAATGAGGATAGACACAAGTTGAGAGGATGGATGCCTTAATCCACAAGATATCATAGAGTAGTATAAGACCTAGTATTGAGCTTATCCCTTACTAGGCGATTCTCAAACACTCAATGAAGTACGAGCAAGCCAAGAACGATATAGTATTCAAGTTTAGAACCTATTATAGGTTAAAGAGATTTAGAATGGTACTCATCATGTACTAAGCATAAGAATGATACTATGTTCATAGTTAAGAACCTTTAATAGGTTAAGCATTCAAGAATGCATCAGATATGCAATAGACATAAGTTATAAGTTATATTTATAAGAACAAGAGTTATATGACAACCTTATGTGTCTCCAGTGTTCTCGCCAGTTAGAACACGGGGGTTCCCGCCAGTTGGAACGGTGTAGTTATCATCCGCGAGGATAGCCGCACATAAGAGTTTAATTAAAACATTAAGCCGTGACTTTCGTTGTTCACGCCAGTGGGACACGAAAGGCTCATGCATAAGTTAAGACTAATAATGAAAGTATATTAATTCGCGTCTTCCGTCGTTCACGCCAGTGGGACACGGGAGGTATACGCGTAAGTTAAGATTATTAAGTCGTGTCTTCTGTTGTTCACGCCAGTGGGACACAGGAGGTTCACGCCAGTGGGACGTGTTATTCCGCAAGGATGACCGCACGACGACAAGAGGAGTCCGGTGTTAGCCTGATATGATAGGAATTTTCACCGGTTATCAGGGGAATGTGCTTCGGGGTTACTCCACCCGGGGGCATTCCGTAAAATGAACCCAGATAATATTGCTTGTTCAACGCTAACAGCTAACTTAAAGACATGTAACAGTTAATATTTTATTATGTTATCAGACAGAGAATAGTTATCAGACAAGTATCAGATATCAGGTAATCAGTTATCAGGCGGTGATCCTAGATTCCCCTCGATCACCCAGTTATCAGGATATAGTCTAGGTCTCATGACTATTCAGTATCAGACTCAGACAGTGATCTTAGGTTTCCCCTTGATCACTAGTTTAACAGGATGTAGTCCAGTTTATGACTACACAGTTTAGCCAGACAGTCAGGTAGCCCTCTATGGGTAAAGTTAAGACTTGGCGATCATAGGTATCCCCAAGATTGCCGAGAGTAGGCACGGCGACCCTAGGTTTCCCCCCGTGGTTGCCAACAGTAGGTTGGGCTGGAGCTCACTGAGACATTATGTCTCACCCCAATCCTTCTGGTGCAGGTTCATAGGTTAGCAAGAGATGTTCATGAAGATCTTCAGGAAGACGCTGGATGGAGTGCAGATGCTCGTCATGGCAAGCTCAGGAGGTTGACAGATTTTATATATGTATATGAACGTGTATTTTGTGATATTTGGATATTTATGTAAACGAGCAAATTGTACTCATTCAGTGGTTTGTATATATATTAATTATTGTAAATTTTAATGTATCCGATATCAGATTAATACGCATGCTAAATAGTCTAGATAATTTAGTATGAGTGTTACATTTACTTACTCTCAAATTCTCTCCCATAATAAATAAAGACACAAATGAAATTTAACATCTAGGACATTTAAAAATTGGTCAATATTTCTTATAAAAAGGACCAACAAATTTTACATTTTTGTTTCTTATAAAAAAACTGAGAGAATAGTAGATAGTCAATTAAGCAATTAATATTGTTAGGGTAATTTCCTCAAAAAAAAATATATTGTTAAGGTAATCGATTGGTTAATAAAGAATGATCGATTGATTCCTTAAAAAAAAGAATGATCGATTAATGGACTGAAAAACCAGTCAGATTAATTGTTGATCAACAAACATGTTAGAAGTGCTAATAATAGATTAAATGTTTATTCAAGCCGCCGGTCCCTTAACTTAATTGTTGGTCTCAAAATGGTCCCCTAACTTTTACTTGTCTCAAATTGGTCCCCTAAGTTTCCCTCTGTTACATGTTTACGTCTTTTCTGTTAGTTTCCATGAGAAAACGTTAGTGACTTGAGTCTGAAGTCAGAGTCTGAGGTCAGAGTCTGAGATCATAACTTAACGTTTTCTCATAGGAACTAACAGAAAAGACTTAAACATGTAACAGATGAAAACTTAGGGGACCAATTTGAGACAAATAAAAGTTAGGGGACCATTTTGAGACAAACAATTAAGTTAAGAGACCGGTGGCTTTAATAAGCCTAGATTAAATTAGGATGATAATCACTTAGTTGATGTAATAATCGAATAATTTGATTAGATAATCTATTAGGTGACAGAATTAGGCAATTGTCTAAGTTATAATGGATTAATAGGTTCATATAACCAATTAACGAGGAAAAATAAACCGTGTAATAGGATTAGCCGATTAATTTGAAGGCAATAGCTTAAAACACTTGGTAATTATTATTAGGGTCTTGTTAACGAGTACCTCCGGGGCACTCTTTAAGCATCCCTAATAAAGAAATTATTCTTTAATAAAATAAAAAACTTCAATTTCCAATGCACTAAATGCACAAATTTTTATAAAAACTTACCACTTTTGGTGCTTAAAGAGTGCCCCGGGGGCACTCGTTAACATTTCCCTTATTATTATTAGGACAACAATTGAATGTAATTGAATGAAGCTAGGAATTGATTACTTTATTAATTAAAAGACATACTACTTGTTAATGTGTTGATGATTAATATGATGATGATGGATGGTGATGATTATAAGTTAATTTGTAGGGGTAGCAAGTGGCTTCTCTTACCCGAATCAACCTGGAGTTAGAAGGATTCATGTGTGAGAATTATTTGAAGATTAGGATGCAAAAGTTACCGCCATGCATAATGATTGTCGATTATTGTAATATATATGTTGCGTCGAATATATGTTGATGTGCAATTAAACTACAAATATCTCCCTGATGCAGCTATGGGTTCATGAGATCTCCATGACCTATTCTTTATAATCCTCCATACAGCAATGATTCAGAAGAGTGTTTTTCTAGTTGAATTAGCATATTTCTTTATAAGTTTTCAGTGAATGCAGCCACTAAATGATGTGGCAAGTCAACATGCTATAGAATTGTTATATTGTGACAGGGATGGTAATGGCGCAATTGCAGTGTATGGAAACGACATTATAAGTCCATATCCATAAAAGGATAATAGGTACACAAAGTCTCAAACTTAAATCAACAACAACACCAACCAAATATTTTTCCACTAGATGGGGTATGCTACATGGATCAAATGACATCATAATATTTTGTAAGAGACTGAGTTCACAGATAGTCCACTTAATTATAGATATCATTTAATGGTTTTGCCTATATTTTCGTTGGTCTACCTTTCTCTTTAGAATGTTTCTAATTTAACATCTAAAAGTGGAAGACCGGAAACTTTAACAAGAAAGAATGGGATATACATATACCGGCTAGTAAAGGCCCAACATCCTTAGTTCTGTCACATGGCTGGGGTCGAGTTCAGGCACATCCTTTACATGTTCTCGATCTTCTACCACATACTCCTGACATCAAAAAAGTAAACAGCAGAGTGAAGAGTTTAATACCTTAAATTTTTATAAAAAAAGGAATATTAGTCCTTATATGACTCAGAATCAATTATAATCCTTAAATTATACAAGAACGGGTAGTTAAATGATTGTTTTCCCGAAATTGCATATCTTATGACCAAAGACGTGTTTTGCAGCAAGCATATTACTAGTTTTGAGTAACATGCTTCGGTTTTATGTGGATTGTAAGTCAAAGTAATTTGAAGGCATTTATTACAATTACATAGCAGACCTTTGTCAATTCTTGTTTGGCAAGAACATGGTAGTGGCGTTCATTGATTCTTTGCCCACATATTATTGCTATAAAGAAGCCATAGAGCAAACCCACCAAAATAATGGCGAGAACTGCAAAACAAAGCAAAATTATCAAGTTTCCATTGCATGTAATAAGTTGGTAGGTTAAGATAGCACGCTAGTCAGTTGTTATACATCTTAAGTGTTGAATTTACTATCTAACTGAGAAAATATAACATCCTAGAGAGAAAAAGTCACAAATGAGTGGAAAAGCTGCAAACATTAGCCATGAAATTGACAGTGGTGAATAAATGGGAATACCAGCCATTGTATAAAATCCATATGGATGTTCTTCATAACCAAACATTTCTCTAAGTTCGTCTCCATAGAATTTATAAATAAGCACTCCCAAGAAAGCAACAACCTGTGCAATTAGAAAAGGAAAAGAAATTAACAGACATTCTCTCAAATCATACAATCTATTTTATTTTTGGGGGGAGATCTTCAAACTGTATCCAATCAACCACATCAACCATGATTGCCGGCTCAAGTTGGGTCAAAAACTTAATCCTTTATATATTTAAAACCCTGGTACAAATAATATTAATAACTAAGGTTGCTATTACTTAATAGGTAGAGCTACTTAGGTTTTCAGGGGCTATGAAAGCACAACCATCCAGTCACTACTTGAAAATGCGATGCGATCAAGGCCAAATAGTGCCCACCGGCCAATCCGCTACGAGACGGTGCTATAGCTTGTTATTGATAACTATGTTTATACATGCTAAAAATATTAAAATAGTTGGGTTTGCTTATTTCCTTACAGCAGCAGCAGCAAAAATAAGTTTCCATAAAATAACTTGTTCAGTTGGAGAGGAAAACTAACAGCTTCCAATGGCATACATACCAGTTGAACAATGATGAAAATGAATGCATGATCTCTGGCAACAAGAAACTGAAATTTCAATCTTAACCACCATCGATCTTTAGGGACATTTGGTCGTATTATGAAGACAGCTCTGCATTCTGTACAGTGAGAAAAAGCAAAGCCCTCCTAGGAAAGGAAAAAGAATGAGAATGGTACTGGTACTGGTACATACATAAAGAAACATGAATGAAGAAAGAAAAAGAAGTTACCTTGGTAGACCTCCAGTTATCGAGACATGATCTGTGGACATACTTTTGGGTACCTTTGCAATGGCAGGGGGCAATTAAGTCTTCCCCTCCAAGATCAAGGCATATACGGCATTGTGGGTGATCTGCAGCAGCAGCAGCAGCATTTACAAGACGAGAAGACTCGTCCTCATTCTCTATATCATGATCAGTGGTGGCACTTGCAGGAATTGGAATAATTTCACAGTGGTCATTCAAGATGGGTTGCCTTTCTGAAGATTCTTGGTTGTCAGTGTTTGAAGCTAATTGCATTTCGGGAAATGTATAATAATAATAATAATAATTTCATAGGCAGAGCAGACCATTTCAGCAAGAAATCTGCAAAAGAAATAAATCCAACTATCTTAGCTTAGCTGCCAGAACTGAAAGGAATCGAGAATGAATGAGGAATCCATATGCTATGCAATTTGTTTGTTACCTGGATCAGATGAGATGAGATGAGATGCCCCCAATTGAAGAAGAAAGAGGATTTCAGGGCTTTGTAGAGATTCAATTTAAGAATGAATGAATGAATCTTAGGGTTCGTTCGAAGACGATAGCGGCGACCGAGAAACAAACAAAAATATTCTCAAATGGACGAACCACTTACCAATTTTCACAACTTCTAATCTAATCTAATAATAGAGGGACGGACGTTGTTGGATCTTTCTCCCTCTCTCCACCACACATCACTCCGGGTCGGGTCGGGTCGGGTCGGGTCGAGCCGGCTAAGTAGGACAAAAATATATTACTTTTGTTTTTATTTAAGTGAAGATTATCTTCATTGTCTGCTTTACAGAAAACACAATTTGCAAGGCATGTAACTCCTTTATCTTTTAGGCACATATGAGTTGGTAGACACTTACTACAAACTCGCCACATAAAATTTTTAATCCAAAGTACATCTCACGATCCTTGCACCTTAAAATGTGATATATCAAGTAACTCTTGCATACATAACCAATATCCACTTAGGACCAAGTAATTCCCATGATTTTCATTTTTCCAAATTAAACGGTCTTCAATCACTGTTGGGAACAACGACGTGTTCACAACGTGATCAACTATTTGCTGCTAAAAAATTGATTGCAATAATGGCACATTCCATTCCTTTTGGCCATGAAGCAAACAATATGATACTCATAGATTAGCTAAAGGGACATCACCAACCACCTGAGAAATAAAAGTTACATCATCGGAATCCAGCTGTTATTCCAAACTGGAATGTCCACACCATCACCTATCCTCCACCTACTTCCCGCTTTTAGGATAAATGTTGAATTACATATACTTTCCCTCAATGTAGACTCAAAGAAATTACATGGAGGATAATATCTTGCATTGTAAAGTTTAGCTATAAGTAAATTTGGATTTGTCATGATTCTCCAACCCTACTTGCCTAACATCGCAAGATTAAAGGAATATAAACTTTTAAAACTCATACCTCCATTATTTTTATGAATAGACAATTTGTCCAATAAAGTCAATTAATTCCTCTATTTTGGACTCATGAATGTCCCCACTAGAAGGAATTCACCATCCTTTCAAAAAATTTCATAAAGAGATACAAACAAAATGAATATTTATTTTTGTCTTGATTCGCCGCGCTCTCAAAACTAGGGTTTATAGGTGTATAGTTTTGTTTTGATTTGAAACAAAATTGATTGATTACTTGATTTATAAAATTGTGGATGAAATATTTATTTCTAAAATTAAGCTTGAATTTGAAAACAAGAAGAAGAAAATAATTTGTAGTTATCATGTTTGGTGTCATGAGCACTTTTTGGACTTGTCACTTCAATGTTAAATTGTTCGTAAGCACTTATTAATTAAGTTTGCTGAAAATGTAAAATTTTATGACTTAAAGGATCAATTTGTAACAAAAAAAACTTAAAAAACTAACTTGTTACTGAAGTAGATAATATAGTCACAAGAAAGGGGGGGTTTGAATTGTGACCCTTTTTAAAAACTAATCATGTACTTAAAAATTACTTCTCAAGTTGTTTCTTGGAAGAACAAAATTAAACAGACTTCAGAATGTTCTGAAGTGTCAGTTGCAGAATAAGATATTTAAATTCAGTGTTGTGTGTGTGATGTGTATGCAGTAGTATAAAGAGTATAGGGAGAGAAGAAAGACACACAGAATTTTATAGTGGTTCACCCAATGTGGGCTAGTCCACTCCTCACAATCTTGTGAGAGTTTTCCACTATGATGCTTGAGATACCCTCTCAAATCCTGCACCTTACAATCTTGTCCACTTGGAACGGTTACAACCTGTATTCTCTAAGCCTCAGCAGGCTCTCAACCTTCTGTACTAAGTCACACCAGACTTTGTACTATGTTACTCAACCTAGACTTTAATACCCTTAAAACTAGATGAGATTAGCTCTTTACAATTGATTGGAGAATTTAAGAAGTGAGGTTAAGATGAAGACTTTCAGAAGAGAAGGGGGAGAGTTTATCTTTGACAAGATAAAGAGAATTGATTTACACTTTGAGTGATGATCAATTTGAGATGCTAAAGCTTCAAACACTTTGTAAATGTTTTCTTGTATGCTTTGCAATTGTGTGTAATGCTGAGCCTTCCACTTCTATTTATAGAGTTCTTGGTCGCTTGTAACCGTTGGAGGGTGACCAATGGTCTTGTGCCATGTGTCCTGGGCCCCACTGACTTTTACTTGAAAATCTGGGTGAACATTCTGACTTTCAGAATGTTGTTATGTTCTTGAGAATACTTCAGAATGTTGTTGCATTCTTGATGACATTCATCTGGGTTCATCATGTATGAGTGAACATATGAATTTCTGGATTGCTGATAGACTCTTGTTTATGCGTGCAGTACATCAGAATGTTTCTGTGCCAAAAGCTTTGCAAATCTGTCTTGGATTATGTGCAGGAGAGAGAAAAGTGGAACCATCACTTCATGCCCATGCTTTAGGGGATTTTGCTGATCTGTAACAGTACCAACCCCTTAGGTGTCAAGATCTCATGGATTCTGACTTTGAGATTGTGATTTGGCTTTTGCTTTACTTTTCCAACTGCTTTACTGTTGCTTGTCAGAATTGAAGCATGTGCTGTATTGAACATTCTGAACTTCAGAATATCCTTTTTGTTTCACTTAGGATGACTTGTAAGACTTCCATTTGATGTAATCAAATCCTAATAGTGAAACATGAATGAAGTGAGGTGATTTGAACATTTAGGATGATATTCCCTTTTGGAATATTCCTGTTAATTCAATGTTCATAGTCTTAAATGAACATTGAATGTCCTTTTTGACATTCATCTTGTAAATGCCTTTATTGCTTGATTGATCCATGCAAGTGTATTTTCCTGGGCATTTATTTATGTCACGTGTGGCATGCATGTTCTTGAATTTCTGGGCTGGAGTATGAGCAGCTTTATGACAAGGTCTCAGAACTTGTGAACAACCTTCTGAACTGCATATCAGCTTCTGAACTATGTTCAGCTTCTGATCAACATTGCTGCATCTGAACAGGATTTTACCTTCTGAACTGTGTTTCAGCTTCTGAACTTCATTTTAGCTTCTGAACTATGTTCAGCTTCTGAACTGTGTCCAACCTTCTGAACTGTGTTCAGCTTCTGAACTTCATTTTAGCTTCTGAACTATGTTCAGCTTCTGAACTGTGTCCAACCTTCTGAACTGTGTTCAGCTTCTGAACTTCATTTTAGCTTCTGAACTATGTTCAGCTTCTGAACTGAGTCCAACTTTCTGAACTATGACAAAGTTCTTTCTTTGATTCCTTGTATCTTGGTATGGTTCATATCTTGTTCCTGTCTTAATTAAACACTCAAGAACACAAGTTAAATACCAAGAAACTAATCAAAGTCCATTAATCCTTTAATCATTTAGGGTTTGTTATCTTTAAAATTAATTAGGGATTTTGCCTCAACAGTTACAAACATCTGACTTAAATGATTGTAGATTGTATTTGACTAACAAAATATAACGAAAAAATGTCTTGGGATAAAATTAAGCACTATACTTCAAGGATTTACATTGAAAGAGAGGAAAAAAAATGAAAAAAACCCCAATCTTAATTAGTGAAAATTTAAATATTTGTCTAAAAAGAAGAAAATGAAAGAAAGAGTATTACCAACATTAGAGTAATGGATAATTTGGTTGGCTTAATTGGTAAGGTGTTGTCTTACCTACAATGTCATGGGTTCAACTTTTACTTCAAACATGATGATCGTTGTAACACCTATACTAATGTTATCTAGAATATTAGCATGTGTATTAGACTGATACTGGATACATTAAATTTTCAATAATAACAATACAACATAACTGAATGAATACAAATTTGCCCGTTTACAAAACCATCAAGTACCACTATTTACACTTATACAAAAGTTCATTAAGCTCCTGAGCTGGTACATGACGAGCAACTGCACTCCATCCAGCATCTCCCTGATGATCCTCAACACGATCCTCGTGCTAACCTGTAAACCTGCACCAGAAGGATTGGGATGAGACATAATGTCTCAGTGAGCTCCACCCAACCTACTGTTGGCAACCTCGGGGAACCTAGGGTCGCCATGCCTACTTTTGGCAATCTTGGGGATACCTATGATCGCCAAGCTTTAACCTTTCCCATATAGGGTATTCCTGCATGTTCCTGCTATCCTGTGTAGTCATAATAACTAAACTACATCCTGCTGAACTAGTGATCGAGGGGAAACCTAGGATCACTGTCTGAGCCTGATAACTGATTAGTCATAAAATCTAGACTATAACCTGATAACTTGGTGATCGAGGGGAAACCTAGGATCACTACCTGATAACTGCTACTTGATATCTGATACATGCCTGATAACTATTCTCTGCCTGATAACATAATAAAATATTAACTGATACATATTATTATGTTAGATGTTAGCGTTGAACAAACATTATTATCTGAGTTCATTTTATGGAATGCCCCCGGGTGGAGTAACCCCGAAGCACATTCCCCTAATAACCGGTGAAAATTCCTATCTGAGGCTAATCACCGGACTCCTCTTGCCTGAGTGTGTGGTTATCCTCGCGGAAGATTCCTGCCCGTTCCAGCTGTATCCGGAACCCCCTGTGCTCTCTAACTGGTTGAGAACACAGAAGACACACTATGAACTATGTGTGGTTATCCTCACGGAAAGTTTCTGCCCGTTCCAGCAATGCTGAAACCCCCTGTGCTCTCTAACTGGTCGAGAACACAGAAGACACAAAGTTTAACTTGATAATTAATTATTATTCCTGGTATATAAAATATACTTATTCTGATAAATATATTTGTACCACTAACTAGGGTACATTCTATCCTGAACTGATACGTGTACCCCCAGTGTCACTTTGACGTGAACAACTGAGGCACGTCCTGATGTACATATAAATGTACCTGAACTGAGGAAACCTGGTACCACTGACTAAGGTACACTATAATCTGCCTGGTTAAGGGTATCCTGAAAAACAACCCTTAACATACCTGAATATAATTCTATTCCTGTTAACCTATTTAAGGTTCTAGACATATTGTTATCATATGTCATACTTTTGGGCTTACTATCCCATCTATAATAATTCTCATGGATAAAATACCCATCACTCTGATATTAATGCTCGTCCCTAAGTGTGTTAATTCTTGCTTGCTCTTACTAAAATTCATTTCATAAAGTCTTAAGTCTTTTGGTACGTTATACGAGGTATTTAATAAAAGGGTTAAAAATCTGTACAACTTCGCCCAGCGGGGTGAGGTCTCGCTCAGCGAAATTAGTCAGAATACAAATACTCTGTTTCTCGCTCAGCGAGCATTAGCTCGCTTAGCGAGCGTAGCAGAATACAGTTTCTGCAGAAATACGTTTTTGCCAAAATAATGGATTGCTCAAGTCCAAGTACCTCATATAACTTACCAATGACTTATTTTCACAGTATAATTCATAGAAATTCAAGGATTGACACACTTAAGAATTTGCACTAACGTTTGGGGAAAACTAAATTCATAAAGGCTTAATTAACTCACTGAAACCCAAAGGGAGAGTCTAACTAAAAGGAACTCACCTTAATATGTTATGGTTCCTCAGTACAACTCAATTGCCCAAAGAAAGCTCCTATCAGCTCCATAAGCACTTTTCCCAAACAGCTTATTTGAAGCTTATGCCTTACGAACGTTCACGTTTTCGATCCAAGTTTCAACCCAAACTCCTACCAAGTTCACCAAGCATGTGTGTTCAGTTCTAGTACCATTCAACCGTCTTAAATTCGCATTTCGGCTTATTCTGCAAAATTTACGTCAAAACCCGTAAGTGGTTTTCAACAGAATTTACCAACTTCGAATGCGTTTTCCGGGTTCATTTCTAATCTGAATCACATGAAACTTATATCCAAATTGAAGGGAATTAACTGTAGAATCCAAAAATACAACAATTACCCATTCTAAGTTACAGAGGAACAGATACGAGCGAAACAGTGATTCTGCCAAAAACAGCTTATTTGCATAATCACTTCTGAACATTCCAATCAGCTTACTCATTAACAGCTTAATCCTCACAACAATACCAGCACCACATAGACAACATTAATCTATAATTTAACCTTCTAAAACAACACAAAACAACTTATACCTCAAATTCTTAAACACAGCTTATACACTTAATCTCTTCTGCAGGTTCCAAAACAGCTTATTCATCTCGTTTAATTCAGTAAATTCGTGACCTAACACCAGTCGACAATTAACAGCACCAACTTAAAAATTTCAACTCTTAAAACAATTTATTTAAGGTTACATTCCAAAGCTCCAAGCAAAAATCCCAAATTTCAGCTTACTTACCACACTTTTGTAGCTCAACCAACAACTTATAGCTTCTGCAAATTCCAGCCCCAATCCAAACTCGAATTTAGCAACCCAAAGATTCACAAATACTTTTGTCTCCCTTTTGCTTAAGTGATGAATTACAGAGAACAATTGAGTGTGCAAGCTTCAAGAATCATCAATGGAGGAATTTTGTGGATGGAGAGGGTTAGAGGAGGAAAGGACACGAGAGAGAGAGAAGAAAGGGAAAGAGGGGAAAAAATCTGAATTTTCTCTCCTCATTATAGCTAAATATCCATTCTAGTGTTGACATATTTACCATTATGCCACTAGTAGTGAAAATGACCAAGGTAACCTTCATCCTTATTCGAAATAATTAATTTATCTTCTTCCATGTTGTCGTGGTGATTTTCGGAGATCAAGCTATTGGTTAGCGTTGACTCACTAATTTTATTTCACGACTGAACTTTTAATTTTTAAAAGAAAAGTGGAAAAAAGTTCTAAATTACCACATTTTAAAAGATTAGGGTTCGGGGGTTAGTTACGTTTAGGGAAGGTGTTAGCACCCTAAACGTTCGTAGTACTCTACGAGAACCTCTTGATTTTATTTATTTATTTGGCTATAACTTGCTTATTTTTTTTTTTAAAACACAAAAAAGAATGAATTAGAGTAGTGATGAAAGAAAATGTTTTTTTTTATTTTTTATGATTTGGAAGGACAAAGTCCTCTGCCTACGTACCCGTGAGGGATCAAAACCTCGTAGTTCGGGGTAAAAATGACGATTGATTTGTTTTGTGTTTTTTATTGGTTTTTAAAAAAGGTTTTAAAGATAAAAGCCAAGTGGCGAAATAAGATTGATTTGTGTTTTTTAATTTTGAAAAGGATTAAAGTGTTATTAAAAAGGATTAATGATTATTTAAAGAAAATAAAAGAAAAAAAACGAACACTTGATTGAAAATCAAGGTTTATTTATGAAAATATTTTTGATTTTTGATTATTTGAATGTTTTTGTTTTTTTTTTTTAATAATTAACTAAGACTAAAACTAAATAAAAGCTAAACGCGAGGAATCTCCGTGGTGACGTTGGATCACCACGAAACCCTTTTTGAAATTAAACTAACCTAATATTTTTTGTATTTTTTTGAATAGCGAAATAAATAAAAATAAAGAAAAGACGTAAAGCAGAATAAATAAAATGTGAGTGTCAGTGCGAATTCTCATTTATGATTTACATTTGTTCCTAAATACATTCTAATCAATGGCAAAATAATAACTAAAAATAAAAATTGCAAATGCACTAAAAGATAAATAAATAGGCTAAGGATAAAAATAAAAATGAGAATGCATGAAAATAAAAGGAAAATG
Source organism: Medicago ruthenica (assembly GCA_018208015.1). Lineage (NCBI taxonomy): Eukaryota > Viridiplantae > Streptophyta > Magnoliopsida > Fabales > Fabaceae > Medicago > Medicago ruthenica. Next base: position 57,897 of record WNNG01000470.1, read on the forward strand.
ATAAAAAAAAAATGCATGAAATACTATAAGGTAAATGCAATGGAATAATATGCATGGAAATAACCTAAATACATTCTAAGAAATGGCAAAGTAAAAAAAGATAAAAATTGCAAATGCACTAAAAATTAAATAAATATGCTAGGAATAAAATGAAAATGCATGAAAATAAAAGGAAAATAATAATAAAAAAAAATGCATGAAATACTATAAGAGAAATGCAATGAAATAAAATGCATGAAGATAAACAAGAAATCAAAATAAAATGCAAGAAATGATAAGAAAAATAAAATAAAATAAAAAAAATAAGAAGGAACAGGGGGGTGCAGAAGTGAAAACAGGGGGGTGTAGGAGGTAATTGAGGAGAAATCTGAAAAAAACAGAGTGGGCCGAGTGCTGGGCCTAGGCTATATATTCCAAAAAAATCTGATTTGTTTCATTTTCACTCTTTTTCTTCTCTCTTCTTCTTCCTTCTTCTCTCTTTCTCTCTCAATTCTCTGAAATCCGGCCAGGCAAAGAAACAACTCAGGCACGGCGGCCGGCCAGCCCTAGGGGCGGCGCCACCGTGCCGGAGGAACAAAACCACCCCCTTTTAAAAAAAAAATGTTTTTCGAAGCCCTTTTCCTTCTCCTTTCCAAGAATCAACTCAAAATTTTAAAAATCTTTTTTGAAAACCCTAGATCTAATTTCGAATTTTTTTTTTTAAAAGAAAACTACCTTTTCCTTTTGGTGTTGGCTGGATTTCTTGTTGTGTTTGTGGGCGTGGGTTAGTGGTGGTGCGGTAGGGAGGGTTTGCTGGGTTTGTCTTGCGTGTTGGTGTGCGGTTTAGGAGGGTGGCCGTGTGGTGTGTAGGTGTTGTTTTGGTGCTGGGTTTTGTCTTGTTAGGTGGGTTATGGTGGCGCGGCTGGGTGGTGTATGGAGAGGGCCGTGAGTTTGTGTGAGGGTTTGAGGGTAGGCCGTGAGGGAGTGTGTATTTGGGCGTGGTTAATGGTGTGTTGTGGGTGGTATTTGGAGGGTGGCCGTACGGATTGCGTGAGTTAGGTGGGTTAGTGGGTCGTGTGTGTTGGTTGCTGGGGAATGATGGCCGTGTGGTTTTGTTGGCCGTACGTGAGGTTGGGTTTGGCTGTGGAGGATGGAGGCGTGAAAGTGGTGTGAGGGAGGGTGGAGCCGTATTAGGTGTGGTGAGGGTGGAGGGTGGTTGTGTAGTGTTCTGAGGAGGCGTGGATGTGAGGTTGTTGTTTGTGTGGGTGTACGGTTTTTCGATTGTGTTTCGTTTTGTTTCTGATGATTTCTCTGATTGAATTCTTTTGGTAATTGGCTCCCCTTAATCATATAATCACAATGCACTTAATGGTAATTGATGGACAATAAAGCAAAACAGTCAAACCAAAATCAAATAAACCAAACATTAAAATGGCCATTAGAGCCCATTAAACAAAATCAGTCAACTCTAAATAAATAAATAAAAAAAATCCGAAAATAATAAAAAATGTAAAAGAAATAAAAAAAGGTAAATAATAAAAATAATAAAAAGGAATAATAAGTAAAAATAACAAATAATAATAAAAACTAAAAACATTGCCGCGTTCGGAACAAAAAATGAGGTATTTTAAAATACCTCCCTGTCGAAATTTCGTCAGAAACGACGACAAAATTCCGAACTAAAAAGACGAGTAAAAAATAAAATTTAGGTCAAAAATTGGGGTATGACAGATGCCCCTATTTAAGTCTCTTCGCCCGGAGATTCGAAGAGAAAATCTTTGATTCGGCGGGTCGAAGGGACTTAAATACAGAGTACGCCAATTTTGGACCTAACAAAAAATGTGAAATGCTCGTGATGCAAAGGTGAATGCAAGACGGCGAAGATGACCTGACTGGGGGATAAAACAAAACAAAAAGATACCCGAGTTTGTTAAAGCAAGGGATCCGACTCCACTGGGGAATAACATAGTTTCACTGGGGAAGGGATCAACTATCGTATTGACAGCTGAGAAAGGAAATTTGACATGGGAAAAGACACCGACTACAAGCTGCCCGTTCGTAGAGCTTGTCACTTGAGGTAAAGACGGAAATAAAAGCAACTTGCCACTGACGACAAGAAATAAAGGTAAATGCCAACTGTTCGGGTTGTTGCCGAACTGCCATTGACGAGAAGGAATAAAGGTAGATGTCAACTGTTCGGGTTGTTGCCGAACTGCCATTGACGACAAGAAACAAAGATAGATGCCAACTGTTCGGGTTGTTGCCGAACTGCCATTGACGAGAAGGAATAAAGGTAGATGTCAACTGTTCGGGTTGTTGCCGAACTGCCATTGACGACAAGAAACAAAGATAGATGCCAACTGTTCGGGTTGTTGCCGAACTACCATTGACGAGAAGGAATAAAGGTAGATGTCAACTGTTCGGGTTGTTGCCGAACTGCCATTGACGACAATAAACAAAAATAGATGCCAACTGTTCGGGTTGTTGCCGAACTGCCATTGACGACAAGGAAGTAAAGGTAGATGTCAACTGTTCGGGTTGTTGCCGAACTGCCATTGACGACAAGAAATAAATGTAGATGTCAACTGTTCGGGTTGTTGCCGAACTGCCACTGACGACAAGGAGCAAAAGTAGATGTCAACTGTTCGGGTTGTTGCCGAACCGCCATTGACGACAAGAGGTAAATGTAGATGTCAACTGTTCGGGTTGTTGCCGAACTGCCATTGACGACAAAGAAATAAAGGTAGATGCCAACTGTTCGGGTTGTTGCCGAACTGCCATTGACGACAAGAAATAAAGGGTAAATGCCAACTGTTCGGGTTGTTGCCGAACTGCCATTGACGACATGAAAAAAAGGTAAATGCCAACTGTTCGGGTTGTTGCCGAACTGCCATTGACGACAAGAAATAAAGGTACGCACAAGCTGTTCGTTAAAGAACTGCCGCTTGGCATAAAGAGGGTGTCATCTCTGGACCAGACACACTGGGGATGCATTTGGGGATAAAGAGAGTTAAAAAATGTTCATGACCGATTGGTATGAAAAACAAGACTCAGGGTGGCTAATGCAACCATGTATTGAATGATGTTATGTGCATGTTGTGTATGCATGAATGTGTATATGCATGAATGTATGAATGTATGTAAGACAATACGACTTGTATGACTGTATGGAGGATTGACTTGTGGGATAGTATAACCGATGGACTTGATGAGACAAGACTGGATAGGTAAGATGGAAAGTGGACCGACGACGCAGTACAAACACTCAGCAATCTTCATTGGGGATGATGCCATTGGGAGCATATCAAAACATTGACGGGGTAAAGCCCGGCGTATGCAACAACCGGTGGGGAGCAAACACTTCCTGGGGGAGACGTGTTAATCCAAAAACCTGGCAGAAGGACCTGGTGCTTCTGTGGTCATGCTTATCTTTTTTTTTTTTTAATCCCTAACTTTTGCCTGGACCGCCCTTTCGGGTTTTCAGTCCACCGGGAATATATTCTTTTTGTATGCCCCTAATTTTTGCCTGGACCGCCTTTTCAGGTTTTCGATCCACCGGGACGCTCATTTTTGCCTAAGCCGCCCTTTCAGGTTTTCGACTTACCGAGCTCTTTTCTTTTTTCTTCTTTTTTTTTTTTTTTTTGCAATGGACCATGTTTAACCTGCAGAGTTTGTCCGTTCTCAGGATAACTGTTGACGCACACTTCACTTATTCATGAGTTCAGAGAGAATGTGTTTGTTGTTTATGCTTTCCAAAAATATAAAAAGATTTATGATTTATTTTGAAAAAAGTTTTGCTTCAGGTACTACCATAAAAAATAGAAGAAATTTTATAAACAGAATAAATGGGAGTTCCAAATAAAAGGCACAGGCTCAAATTCATTTAACAGAGTGGTAGCCCGCCAACGGCGTGGCTCCACGGATCTTACAAAATTTGGAAAATGGTAAATATAAGGGGAAGGTACATTGAACACAATAACCGCTATTCTCCCTGACAACTTTGAATTCCACTGTTTGGATGCTTCAGATTTAGAGTTTCTTTGACCGCTGATGTGCCCCAAGTGAGTCATGGCCAACCTGATGCAGTTACTTTGTCTTTTGATCCTTAATTTTTGCATAGACCGCCCCTTCGGGTTTTCGATCTATCAGGATGATTATTTTCTGTTTCATGTCTCTAATTTTTGCCTGGACCGCCCTTTCGGATTTTCAGTCCACCGAGACGCTCATTTTTGCCTAAGCCGCCCTTACGGGTTTTCGACTTACCGAGCTGTTCTTTTATTTTTTTAGACAAAGTATTTCTTGACTGCATGAGCATTCACAGGACGGGGAAGCTCATCACCATCCATTGTCGTAAGAGTCAAAGCGCCACCGGAGAAAGCTCTCTTGACGATAGTTAGGCGTCCATTTGCCCCTGGAATCGGGTTGAAAGGATAAAATCTTTCTGAGCACAAGGCCTCCTTCTTGGGACACACGGGAACTGCCCGTGACACAAAGCATTCATGCGTTTCTCCTCAATCAAGTTTGAACGATCATATTTATTTTGACATCATTCAGCCTCTGATAACTTGGGTTCGTTAAAACTCTCATCGATGGAATCTCAATCTCCACAGGGAGTACTGCTTCTATGCTATACACTAAAGAAGAGGGGGTTGCCCCTGTTGAGGTACATACTGAAGTACGATATCCATGTAAAGCATACGATAACATCCCATGCAAGTCCTTGTAAGTGGTTACCATCTTCTGCACCATCTTTTTAATGTATTTTCTTTCTTTGTTTTTTTTTGCTTTTGTTTTCTTTTTGCTTTTTTGATTTTTTTGTTTGATTTTTTTTGCTTTTTGAAATTCTGGCCAGGCAATGAGGTACTTAACAGGTTCAGGTTCTGATTAAAACTTAGCACAATTATAAAAGCAATTAACAGGCAGAAAAATAAATGTGCAGGAAAGCTAAAAACACACAAGGTTTGTTAACCCAGTTCGGAGTAAACACCTCCTACTCTGGGGGATACCAATCCAGGAAGGAATTCCACTATAGGAATTAATCCTTATGACTCAAGACACTGACTCCCAGTTCCCAGCCTAAGCAATTAACTTCCTCCTAGTCTTGAATTCTACCCAACACGTTGAGTATTAGAGACCACTAACTTCCTAATCAAGTAACAAACCTGTTACTGAATCCCTTAACAAAAACTACTCTGTTTTGAAGAACAACTTCAATACATCTGACTTCACTCGTACCTACAGGCTTAGAGTGATTACAACTCAATCAAAACACCTAAACCAACTCTAACAGAGTGGTGCACAATAAAGCTAAAAGCTTAAAAACTCTAAGACTCTTTTCTCTGAATTTTTCTCTCTAATTCCTCTCTTGAATAGCAGCAGCCCTCCTCTATTTATAGCCTTCAGTCTTTGCAGAATAAAATAACAAACTAATCTTTCTGATTTGATTTGTTACTGAAATAAGATTGGTCCAATAATGTAACAAATAAAACTGTACTGAATCTTTTAAAGATTATAACAGGAAAATATGAATTTCATATCTTTGAACCAAATCTTCAATAAAATCTTCTCCAAATAAATCAACATTCTAGAAGCCATATGCGTGGATAAATCTTCAATAAATCTTGCAAAGATTCGCATAGAAAAACCTTGAAAATAACCAGCTTCTGATGAAGTCAACATAAGTCAACGCTGGCATCAGAACCTGAATTCAGCTACTGAAGTGCTACAGTGCATTCAGCTTCTGATGACATTTTCAGCTTCTGAATGGCTTCAAAACACAAAACTTGCAACTGAAGAAATGTTTCAAATATGGAGATGCTTCTATTCAATACTTTGGTTTTGCCAAAACATGCAGCCAACACCAAAAGACTCAACAATCTCCCCCTTTGGCAAATTTTTGGCTAAAACCATCCAAGTTCTTCAATCTCCCTTATAAACAACTCAGCAATGAAGAACTCCACAATAACATATCATAGCATAAGCATAAGCATAAGCAGCGGACACTACTATGAATAACCCAAACCAGCTTCAGTTCTACAAAACATCACAGCTACTAAAGCACACAGCCACCAAGTACTGATCAACTTCTGATTACAACCATGGTATCAGAGCTACTGATCAACTTCTGATCATCACAAACACTCCCCCTTACTTCTGAATCTCCACAACACTCCCCCTGCAACTCAGCTTCTCATACAAACTCCCCCTCACTTACTGAACAACAGAGAAACATGGTATCAGAGAAACATCAGAAGCACACTTCAGGATCACAAAAACACTCAGGATCAAAACAACCTTGTACTCCCCCTGAAACACATATTCCCCCTTGATCATATCTGCATATAATGCTTTGGTATCAGAGCAAAACACCTTCTGAAACAAAGACACACATATCTGAAATGCAGCAATACATCTTCTATTTCTTGATATCAGAGCCAACAGAGCCAACACACTGCATAAGATTTTCTCCCCCTTTTTAGCCACAAAATTCTGACAAAACATAGTCTTCATATAGGGAACAAAATCAAAACAAGTAACACAGATCCTGGAAAAGCTATCAGATTCAGACACAGGATCACACTTAGCATAGCCACAACTGGCAGGTACTCTATCTTCCTCACATCCAGTTTGCAGTAATTGCTATAACTCTTCATGCAAACACACACCTAACTTGCTCCTTAAGTTTTCAAACTGCTTAGCATCCAAGGCCTTTGTGAAAATGTCAGCAACTTGTTCTTCAGTAGCTACATGTTCCAGCTGAACAATCTTGTCCTCCACAAGATTTCTGATAAAGTGGTGTCTGATATCTATGTGTTTAGTTCTGCTGTGCTGAATAGGGTTCTTAGCGATATTAATAGCACTCAGATTGTCACAAAATAGGGTCATGGTTCCCTGTTCAATGTTGTATTCCTCCAGCATTTGTTTCATCCACACCAGTTGTGAACAACTACTCCCAGCAGCAATGTACTCAGCTTCAGCAGTTGACAATGAAACACAATTTTGTTTCTTGCTGAACCAGGAAATTAAATTATTTCCTAGAAAGAAACATCCTCCTGAAGTGCTCTTCCTGTCATCAGCACTTCCAGCCCAGTCAGCATCACAAAATCCCATCAGTTCAGAACTTGAACTATGTGAAAACATGATTCCATAGTCACTTGTGCTATTCACATACTTCAGAATTCTCTTCACTTGTGTCAGATGACTCATCTTAGGATCAGCTTGATATCTTGCACATACTCCAACAGCAAAAGTAATGTCTGGTCTGCTAGCAGTCAAGTACAATAGGCTCCCAATCATGCTTCTGTATTGACTTTGATCAACTGATACTCCATGTTCATCTTTGGTTAGCTTCAAATGAGTAGCAGCTGGTGTCCTCTTATGAGCAGCAGACTCCATTCCAAACTTCTTCACTATGTTCTTGGCATACTTACTTTGAGAAATGAAGATTGTATCTTCCATTTGTTTGACTTGTAACCCAAGAAAGTATGTCAGCTCACCAACTAGGCTCATTTCAAATTCTGACTGCATCTGCTGAACAAACAATTTGACCATCTTCTGAGACATCCCTCCAAACACTATATCATCCACATAAATCTGAGCAATCATCAGACTCCCATTTTCATTTTTCACAAACAGAGTCTTATCAGAACCTCCTTTTCTGTAACCTTGAGCCACAAGAAACTGAGTCAGCCTGTCATACCATGCCCTTGGTGCTTGCTTCAATCCATATAAAGCCTTCTTTAACTTGTATACATGTTCTGGAAACTTAGGATCCACAAAACCCTTAGGTTGTTCAACATATACTTCCTCTTGCAGATAACCATTCAAAAATGCACTCTTCACATCCATCTGAAATAGTTTGAACTTGAGAATGCAGGATACACCCAACAGTAATCTTATGGACTCTAGTCTGGCCACAGGTGCAAAGGTCTCATCAAAATCCAATCCTTCCACTTGAGTATAACCCTGAGCAACCAACCTTGCCTTGTTTCTGACTACAATACCATTTTCATCTGTTTTATTCTTGAATATCCACTTAGTGCCAATCACATTCAAACCTTCAGGTCTTGGAACCAGATCCCACACTTCACTCCTTTTGAATTGATTCAACTCATCTTGCATAGCTTCAATCCAAAATTCATCAGTTAGGGCTTCTTTCACATTTTTAGGCTCAACCTTTGACACAAAACATGAATCAGCAGCAGCTGGTTCTGATCTCCTGGTTCTGACCCCTTGATCCAAACTCCCAATGATAAGCTCCTTAGGATGATCTTTCTGAACTCTAATTGATGGAACTTTATTGGTAGGATCATGCACATCTGCTTCTTCAGACTCTGGATGAATTTCTGCTTCTGAAGTTTGTTCTTCTGATGCTTCAGACTCTGGAACAACTTCAGACACACCTCTATCTTTTTCAGCAGACAGGTCATCAATTACCACATTAATGGACTCCATCACAACCTTGGTTCTGGAATTAAACACCCTATAAGCTCTGCTGTTCACTGAATAACCCAGAAATATGCCCTCATCAGACTTAGGATCCAGTTTTCTTCTATTCTCTCTGTCAGCCAAAATATAGCATCTGCTACCAAAAACATGGAAATATTTGACTGTAGGCTTTCTCCCTTTCCACAATTCATACAGAGTTGATGCAGTACCCTTCTTTAAAGTGACTCTGTTGTGTATGTAACATGCTGTGTTCATTGCTTCAGCCCAAAACATATATGGAAGTTTCTTAGCATGCAGCATTACTCTTGCACATTCTGCTAAAGTCCTATTCTTCCTCTCAACTACACCATTTTGCTGAGGAGTAATAGGTGTAGAAAACTCATGCTTTATACCTTCAGAAGCACAGAATTCTGAGAAGCTCTTGTTTTCAAATTCTTTGCCATGATCACTTCTGATTCTGACAATACCACAGTCCTTCTCTCTTTGTAATTGAGTACATAAGTCTTTAAACACTTCAAAAGTATCAGACTTCTCTCTAACAAAGTTGATCCATGTGTATCTTGAGTAGTCATCTACCATTACAAAAGCATACCTCTTGCCTCCAATACTCTCTACTTGCATAGGCCCCATCAAATCCATATGAACAAGTTCTAGTACTTTAGTAGTTACCTGGTGAACTAATCTGGGATGAGACTTTCTTGTTTGTTTACCAATCTGACAATCACCACAAACACTGTCCTCATTGATCTTCAGATTAGGTACACCTCTGATAGCTTCAGTACTTAGGATTTTTTTCATGCCTTTCAAGTGCAAATGTCCCAGTTTCTGGTGCCAGAGTTTGACTTCCTCTTCTGAGCTCATAAGACAAGAAGTCAGACTTCTTTCTTCTTCAGAAACCCACAAATAACAATTGTCTTTGGATCTGCAGCCTCTCATCTGAATCTCATCTTTCTGATCAGTAACAATGCACTCTTGCTTGTTGAAATTAACCTTTAAGTCTTGATCACAAAGTTGACTAATGCTGATCAGATTTGAAGTTAAACCCTTCACTAATAGCACATCATTCAGTCTAGGTAAGCCTTCACAGTTTAAATCACCAATACCCAGGATCTCTCCTTTTGCTCCATCTCCAAATGTCACATAGCTTCTGGAATATTGTCTGATATTGCTAAGTAGCTTCTTTACACCAGTCATGTGCCTTGAACATCCACTATCAAAGTACCAGTCTTCTTTTGAGGTGGCTCTCAATGATGTATGAGCAATCAGGCCAACATTCTGAACTTTGGGCTTCCACACCTTCTGAACACTATGTCTGGGGGCAGCTGGTTGCACTCTTCTATACTGAAAATGTTCAGGATAGCCATAAAGTTTAAAGCAAAATGGTTTAATATGCCCTTTCTTTCCACAATGATGACAGATCCATGGATGATTTCTCCTCCTTCTGTTTCTGAAAAATTTCTGGGGTTGCTTCTGAGGTAGCATCTGAACATGCTTCTGACCTTGCATCTGAGGTCCCTTCTGAGCTTGCTTTTGAGGTCTCATCTGGATATGCTTCTGACCTTGCATATGGGCTTGCTTCTGAGGTCTCTTCTTTGATGTTTCAGCCATAGAGTCATGAGTATTAGTAGCAGGAACAAAACTCATCTGTTTAGGAATCTGATTCTGATCAACAAAACCTAAACCAGTTTTTCCTTGTTGCTGATTCCCCAAAATGTCCTCCAACTTATCAGTAGCAGAGTTCAACATCTTCACTTGCTTCTTCATTTGATCAAGTTGGGAGTTCAGTTGGTTCACTTCTTCTTTTAAATCAGAATTCTGTACTAACAGTTCACCTTTTTCAGCCTCCAGTTGAAGAATAGTCTCCTTCTGATCCAAAACTTGTTTGCAAACCTCAGCACTTCTGGTATACAGCTTCTTGTAGTTATCAGCAAGTTCATCATATGAGGTTTTAGCAGCTTCAGACA
>WNNG01000471.1:0-111131 GCA_018208015.1 Medicago ruthenica
GTAAATTTTGTGATGATTAAAAATCAAAATTCATTATATCTTGAGGGAAGAAATTCGCAATTGTAAAAGTGTTTTCTGAGGCTACATACACCTTCCACTTGTCTATGCAATTGTGTGGGTCGATAAAAGTTATCATTTTTTTTGGCAGCCGGAGCAGAAAGGCTTGAACATGTCATCTTTGAAGCCTCAAGGATGATGGCTTTAAATATTAAGCAATACTTGGTTTTGAACAAGAGATTTGTGATATGAAATATGCGTGGATAAGTTTGTTGCACATTATTGTGAAAACGTTGATTGGTTTTGAACATCTGCTGTATAATTTTCTTACAAGCTTAAACCTCTCCCTTATTTGCTTTGCTGTAAGAGGTTAAGAAGAAAGAGGATGAATAAGTGCATTCTTCTTTGCTGCCACTTTAGAATAGGGAAGCATGTGTATTTGGTTTTCATTTTGGAACTTGTGTTCTGTAGTGGACTCTTAACTTCATATTTTTCTTCCATTTCAACTGTGATGAAATTAAACATTTGTGAGGTATCACTAAACAGAATCGCTGAAAGAGAGAATGAATGTGCTTGATGAGTATCTTTGAATGAACTAATCAAATATTATTTCAAATGCATGTTTTTTTCGACACTAAGGCGGTGATGATGAGTGGATGACAGACGACTGTGATGAAAAATTGCATTAACATATGACTTTGACAGAGACCAACTCCTAAGGCACTTCAAAAGTAGTGAGGACTCAACAAAGTTCAATTGCGATGATGACAGATTGTACACACAGATTACAAAACTGTTCAGGTGTTGTGGAGGGCAGGCTACTACTCAAAAATAGATATATGAGATAAGACATTGCAAATACAGGTTGGTAAAGAGACGGCTACCAGGAACATTCAAGGTTACCAGCTTTGGAGATATTTACTGCAGGTGAACAAATTATTTTGACTGTTTTGATTTTATTTTTTTAATAAAAAATTGCCCATAAATAGAGGGTTTGCAAGTTAAGAGTGTTTAGCTATACATTCATATCTTTTGCGCGAAGAAACCTTTGTATGATATAGCACTGCTGAAAAAAAATTACTATGATATGCAGCCCTGCTTGAAAATATTTGAGCAGTTCAAAGAATTTTCTGAAGATATTGATTAAACTAGTTATCACAACACCTTGATAGCAAAGTGAAGCAAAGTTGGAAGCCAAGTTCAATTCAAAGAGAAATATAAACATTTACAAAAAAAAAAAAAATTGCTGGTATACTCATGCTAAATCTTTATTGTTTTTGCAGAGTATTAGGATGATTAGTACAAAGGGGTAGGAGGGGAATTGGTTATAGTCTTCTATGCAAATTTACATAATGTTACCTCAGTTACATCGTACAAATTTATCACAACCTCTCATTCTTAAGGCACAAAAATTTTTGTTGGCTCTTTTGTCTCATGTGGCATTAAAAGAACAAAATTTTGATGAATGATTCCTGTGATGTAGTGAGGGGCAGATAGTTCTTTTGGGTCAAAATGGACTGCGATAAAATCAGATCCATGTAAACTGCCAAGTCATAAGCGTGATTCTGTAGAAATTGTTTTAGTGCAAAGCATTAAAAAAGGCTTCACAAAACTATCAGTTTGGGAATGATTTAAGAAGGCATATCAGATGATAAATCCAGCTGACAACCTTATAGTTGGAAATAACAAAGGTATCATTCAGCAGCTTATTTCGTGGCTTAGAATTTTGATAGCATATATTGTGCAATTGTACTGGTTCATTTTAAAGAAAGCCATCAGAGTTCAGACAATGTTAGATGGGATTCAAGCTATCAACAATAGGTTTAATTTATCATTCGATATATAGTTTCCTCAAATATTTGTCACCTTGGTGCAATTGAATAAGTTCACTGTAAAGCAATAATACTATATATGCATGAAAGCATAACTGGAACAGCAAAGTAAATGATTTATTAGCAAACTGTAATTACTGTCTCTAATTACTATTTCTGACGAGAAGTTTTACTTAAGATTATTGCTTTCAGCAGCCCAAAACTGAACATTAATTACAAAATGAATGTTCACAAGTTACCTAAAGTCGAAATCCCTATGCCACAATATTAAAACAGAATTAGGGAAAATCACTTGGCAATCTAATTGCATATGGATTGTGTTGGTATTGGATTTCCAAACTGTTGTATTTGGATTTCCAAATTATATTTTGAAAGGACTATCAACCAAAAAATTGTTACTAGGTTGAGTCACGATTAGGTCGCTCTCTTTAAAACGTTTCGTGACACTGCCCAAAATTGTGCAAGGCAGACTATCAGCCACGCCGCCTCCAGGATAAAACAAACTCACCTACAACTGTGCGGTTAACTACTGCACTGTAGAAAATCGTTCGAGATTTACATCTCCAATATGGTACTAAGATCACTCTATAATACTGAAATCACTTTCTAATATGGTACTGTGACCACTCTATTATGATGCTAAGATCAGTCAAATATGGTGTTATCACCATTCTAACCTTTAAGTTCTCCAAAATATCAATATGGTACTACGACCACTCAAATATGAATACCACCATTCTAACTTTTTAACTTCTCCAAAAGTAGAAAAATATCGAAAGAATATTTATATACCGTTAAGATCATTCTTAATTCCGACGGGACATTATTATTCTAAAAGGGACTATGATCTTAAAAGTATTCTTTATTCCGAAGGGACATATATTATCGAAGGAACTATGTTCTTTAAGACCTTTCTTAATTCCGAAGGGACATTATACCGAATAGGGACTAAGGTCTTAAGAACACTCTTAAATCCGAAGGGACAGAAAAAAGGAGATAAGGACAAGAATAACTCGTTAACACAAGCTGGGGGAGAAGATAGAAAGAGTTCACGATAACTCAATAGAACTCTGGTGTGATTTTTGAACTGAGAGGAGTCCTCTATTTAACAATATATACCTACATTCCATGCAACTAAATATCCACGCTCAAATATGCACACATTGGAAAAACAGTCTTAATCTCCAAATAATTAACACAAGTACAATCTATGTATCAGTCTAAAAAGAGAAGAAGTAATTAAATGCGACATCAACAAAGAATTCCATATATCAGTCTTATACTTTCGAACATGAGTTAATTATGATTTATGAAAAGAATGACAAATCGAATCTAATTCAAAACCAGAAAAACTATCAGATTAGGAATTAATTAAGAAGCAGGCATATCGGCTGATCAATCCAGCTGACAACCTTATAGTTGGAAATAACAAAGGCATTATTCCGCAGCTTAATTCGTGGCTTAAAAATTTGATAGCGTGTATTGTCGCAATTGTACCGGTTCTTTTTAAAGAAAGCCATCACAATTCAGATATTGTTAGATGGCATTCAACCTATCAACGATAATTTTAATTTTACTAATCATTTATCATTCAATAGTTTCGTCAAATAATTGTCACCTCACTGCAATTGAATAAGTTCACTGTAAAGCAATAACACCAGACATGCATGGGACTATGGGAGCATAATGGGAACAGTAAAGACAAATACTTTATTAGTAAACTCTAATTACTATGTCAAATATTTGAACCTTTTCAAACTGATGTGAACAATTAGTTGATGCATAATCCTTTCTTTTATACACTTAAACTAGGAGATATAAAGCTAAATTGATACTCTTATACTACTGACTTAGAATAAATGCTTCCTTTTTATACACAGACAGTAGTACCTAAAGCAAAGAGATATTCAAACACAGAATGAGAGGATATTAATACTGTACCTTAGAGATTCATCACACCTTTTCCATATGCCTAACAAAATCGAAGGAAGAGCCATGGCAGCATCAATTCATTACTGTATTGTGAGAGCAATGTTTATGCAGCTTTTCTTCAATCATAAATAATCCTTTCCTAACCTATAAATTTAAAGTTATAACTCTAAGCCAAGAACAATTCCCTTCTTATTCAAGGCTACTGGAATTTTCCTTGTTCTTTCAGTAAACTAAACCGTTGACCCCTACTCAAATCTCACAATACCCTCTGCAGATGCTCAACACTTCAATGCTTAAGTGATAAAGTCATCATGAGACCATAGTAAGAACTACATTCTTTTTATCTCTTCCTAAATAGATGCTTCAACTCTCTAAAGTTTAAGCTAAGAAAGAAAGCGATGGACGTCACTTTGAGATGGTTAAACGCCGCCTCGATGACCCTTAAGGCCAATAGCTATTCATTATGTGAATTTTGAGATGATATATTTGAGCCATTGATGGCCGTGGATCGAGATGCTACTGTAATGTGAATCTTTCTTCATAATGCAAATTGGGACAGTTAAATGCAACCTCGGTGACCCTTAATTAAGTCCAATTGCTATAGGTTATATAAATTTTGGGATGGTTAAATGCAGCTTTGGCAACCCTCAAGTTCAATAGCTATTAATTGTTCAAATTGTAGGTTGGTATGTTTGAGCCATTTGAAATGAAGGGGATGCAGAGAACCCTTTGATTCTTTGGGGGTGACCTGATACATTCATTTGTAATTGTAGCATTGCTTGTGTAATGGTGTTGGCTTATTTGGTGTCCCTTAGTTTGATCTTTCTTGGTTGTACAATATCATGTGATTTTCATTATCCTTTTCCTTGTGTGTGGAAACTAGAAAATACATGAAGTTAATTTTCTCCTTTCCTTTAACTCAAATAATGTATTAGACTATTAGTGACTCCTTTCCTTTCCACTAGGAATAGGGGGAATATCTTTGCAAGCAACTTATTGACTTCAAGTGTTTAATGAGCTCCACTAAAGAGCAAATCGTTCAGTCGTTCAAGACAACTGAATTTAGAGATGTAAAAAATGGGTCGGGCTATGGGCCGGCCCATTACCCCACATTTTAGGGCCGGGCCGGACCTCAAAAAGCTAGCCCAAAATACACTCGGGCTTTTTTGGCCCTAGCCCATTTGGCCCATATAAATATATGGCCGGGCCGGGCTGGCCCATCGGACTTCGGGCCGGCCCATTCTATATTTCCATTTGATTTTTGTTTTGAAATTCTGGCAGGTAATGAACAGGAATATAAAACAGAGCACAAAACACGTAAAACAGAGCACAATAACACAGGTTCAGAAGCAGCAATAAAAGTGCAGAAAGATAAAGAACACACAATATTTGTTAACCCAGTTCGGTGTAAACACCACCTACATCTGGAGGATACCAATCCAGTAAGGAAATCCACTATGAGGAATTAACTCAAAGACTCAGACACAGACCCCCTGTTCCCAGCCTTAGCAATCAATCTCCACTAGTTAAGACTTCTACTCAGGAGCACCACCTAAGTATTAGAACACTACTAACTTCCCAATTACTTAATCACAACCCAGTGATCAGCAACTTCTGAATAAACAACTCAAATATGAAGACACCCTTCAAAAGAACAAAGACATCATTCGTACTTAAAAGCTTAGAATGATTTACAACTCAAAACACCTAAACCAACTCAGATGAGTGGTGTACAATCAAAGCCTAAGCTTACAAAAACAAAAACTCTAAAACTCTAAGAATAAAATCTGTTTTTGACTCGAGCAAACTTCCACAAAGCAGCACGTCCTCCTTATATAGTCTTTAATAGTTCTTATAATTCTGAACTCAATCATCCTTGAAGATATGTTTCTGAAATATAATAGAAGCTCAAAGAAGAAACATATTTCTGAATTATATTTTGCAAAGATACTTTGAAAATATATTCATCAATAAACACGAAGCCAATCTTCAAAAGATCTTCACTTAAAATTAACATTCTTCTGGAAACTTCAGCCTTAATAAAACCTCAACAAATCTTCAAAAGATACGCACAGAATTAATCACAAAGAATGCAGAAATCCAGCTTCTGAAAACAGCTTCTGAAGTTCAGCTTCTGAAGGTCAACGCTAGTCAACATCTGAACAGTGCGTCTGAAGACCCATCCTGCGTCTGAAGGCACTTTCTGCGTCTGAAGGCACTTTCTGCGTCTGAAAGCCAAAACTGCTTCTGATGAACAGTGTCGCGGTGATTTTCGGAGATCAAGCTATTGATTAGCGTTGACTCACTAATTTTATTTCACGACTGAACTTTTAATTTTTTAAAAGAAAGGTGGAAAAAAAAGTTCTAAATTACCACATTTTTAAAGATTAGGGTTCGGGGGTTAGTTACGTTTAGGGAAGGTGTTAGCACCCTAAACGTTCGTAGTACTCTACGAGAACCTCTTGATTTTATTTATTTATTTTGGCTATAACTTGCTTATTATTATTTTTTTTAAAGAAAAGAATGAATTAGAGTAGTGAGAAAAGTAAAAAATGTTTTTTTGTATTTTTTATGATTTGGAAGGACAGGGTCCTCTGCCTACGTACCCGTGAGGGATCAAAACCTCGTAGTTCGGGGTAAAAATAACGTTTGATTTGTTTGGTGTTTTTTATTAGTTTGAAAAAAGTTTTAAAAATAAAAGCCAAGTGGCAAAATGGAATTGGTTTGTGTTTTTTATTTTTGAAAGTGATTAAAGTGTAATTAAAGTAGATTAATGGTTATTTAAAGAAAATAAAAAGAAAAAACGAACACTTGATTGAAAATCAAGGTTTATTAAGAAAAGATTTTTTTGTGATTTTTCATTATTATTTGCATGTTTTTTTGTTTTTAATTAGCTAAGACTAAAAACGTAATAAAGGCTAAACGCGAGGAATTTTCGTGATGACGTTGGATCACCACGAAATCCCTTTGAAATTAAACTAACCTAATATTTTTGTATTTTTCTGAATAGCGAAATAAGTAAAAATAAATAAAAGACGTAAAGCAGAATAAATAAAGTGTGGTGTCAGTGCATATTCTCATTTATTTTTTGTTACATTGATCCTAAGTACATTCTAATAGAAACGGAAATAAAAATGACAAAATGATAAACAAGGAAGAAAAAACAAAATTTGCAAATGTATGAAAGTAAATATGCTAGACTGAAACTAAAATGAAAATGTACGAAATAAACAAGAATAAAAATGCATGAAAATAAAAGGAAAATAATAATAAGAAAAAATGCATGAAATACTATGAGGTAAATGCAATGGAATAATATACATGAAAATACCTAAAGAAATAGCAAAAATAAAAGGCAAGAAATAATAAGGAAGAAAAAAAAAAAAAAGGAACAGGGGGTGCTACTAGCAGAAAGGGGGTACAGGAGAGCAACAGAAGAGAAATAATGGAAAAAAAAACAGTTTTCAAAAGCCCTTTTTTATCCCCTTTTCGGAACCGAACCTATTTCCTTTGAAATTTTTGAAAGAAACTCTAGATCTAATTTTTTTTAAAAAAAGGAACTACCTTTGGGTACGGAGCTGGCTGCTTGATTCGGTTTTGAGAGGGGGCGGTTCGAATTGGTTGGGAGATGGTGGCTTGTGGGTTTGGTTTATTTTTGGGGTAGGGAGTGTGTGTGGCCGCGGTTGAGTAGTGTTTTAGGGGTGGTGATATGTATTGTTTGGACTTGGGGTGATTGATTGGGCTGGGGTGTGTGCTGCCGAGTGTATGAGTGTTTGTGGGTGTTTAGGCTGTAGAGGAGAAGGGGGAGGCCGTACGGCTTGGTGTTTGGTATGGAGGAGGAGGCGTGAGTGGTGGTTTGCGGCTGAGTGTGTTGCGTGTGGGGCTGTTTGTGTGGGGAGGAGGTGGAGTTTGTTTGTTTTGATTATGACCTTTTGGTTCTTGGTATTTTTCTGTGTTCTGATTTTTTTGAATTCGCTTCCCTCCTCTGGTTGTGCAGCTCTCCCGTTAAAATACTAAAATGCCAACACTAATACTCAATAAAAGTCAGCTTGACAAATTAAGTGACAATAATACTCAATAATGGACAAATTAATGGACAAATAAGTGACACATTAAGTTTATTAAGTTTAAGAAAAAAAAGTCTCCCCCATAATGACAAATTAAAAGGAACTAATTAAGTAGCAAAGTCAGACTAAAAAATTTTAAAAAAAAAGGTAACTAAAAAGAAAGAAATAAAAATGCTAAATAGAATAATAATAAAAGTATTTAAAAGGAAAAAAATAAAGATAAAAATAATAATAAAAACAAAAAACAAAAAGACGGACCCGAGTGGAACCAAAAAAAATGAGGTATTTTAAAATACCTCTCTGTCGAAATTTCGTCCGAGACGACGAAAAATTCCGAACTAAAAAAGATGAGTAAAAAATAAATTTTAGGTCAAAAATTAGGGTATGACAGATGCCCCTATTTAAGTCTCTTCGTCCGGAGATCTGAAGAGAAAATCTTGGATTCGACGGGTCGAAGGGACTTAAATACAGAGTACGCCAATTTTGGACCTAAAAAGAAAAAAAAGTGAGATGCTCGTGATGCAAATGCAAATGCAAGACGGCGAAGCTGACCCGACTGGGGGTAAAACAAAACCAAAGGATACCCGAGTTTGTTAAAGCAAGGGATCCGACTCCACTGGGGGATAACATAGTTTCACTGGGGAAGGAGTTGTCTACTATCAACAAAGATGACAGCTTAAAGAAGACAGATGACATGTATTACCTACTATCGTGTATTGATAGCTTAAAAGAGGTAATATAAAAGGAGACACCGTCTACTATCGTTGTATGGATAGCTTAAAACAGACAGATGACATGTATTACCTACTATCGTGTATTGATAGCTTAAAAGAGGTAATATAAAAGGAGACACCGTCTACTATCGTTGTATGGATAGCTTAAAACAGACAGATGACATGTATTACCTACTATCGTGTATTGATAGCTTAAAAGAGGTAATATAAAAGGAGACACCGTCTACTATCGTTGTATGGATAGCTTAAAACAGACAGATGACATGTATTACCTACTATCATGTATTGATAGCTTAAAAGAGGTAATATAAAAGGAGACACCGTCTACTATCGTTGTATGGATAGCTTAAAACAGACAGATGACATGTATTACCTACTATCATGTATTGATAGTGTAGTACCCTAATTTTGTCCTAAGCATTTTAAAACAAAAATCAAAAAAAATCAAAGAGGGGAAAAAAGTCAAAAGTCAACAAAAGTCAACAGAAAAGTCAACATTTCAAAAATGCTGACTTCGCACTGCGAAGCTCACTTCGCACTGCGAAGTCTGCGAATTTTCTGCAGATTTTTGGTTTCTTTGATTTAATTCCAGAATTTGTTGCATATCATTTCCATATTTATTTTAAGTAGCATTCATGGCTAATTGGGCCAAGCAAAACCAGAATTGAAGGACTTGCCATTAATGCCAAGGTTGGAAGCTTTTTCTTCCAACCTAGCATGTGACAAGCAAGTGGGCTTGCCCTTGGGCAGCTCTAGTCCCTCCCATGTGACCTGCTAACCACCACAAGGTTGCCAGCCACCTGCTTGAGGACTTTCCTCCTGCTTGCTGCCCCAAAAACCAGTCAAACCAGCTGGATTTTCTCACTTGAAAAGCCATGAGTGCCTACTCTGTTTTGCAGCAGCTTTTCACCCCTCACACCAGCCATAAGTAGCCTTTTTCATCCTTCAATCTCTGCACATTACAGTGCACGTTTTCATTGACCAACCATTGAGATTGCAAGGATTGATCCCCAAGCATTAGCCAATTGCAATTCAGCTTTGTTCTTCATCATTACCTTCTAGAATTGGTTGAATTTGTGGCTGAAGTCAGGCTGAATCTTGCCCCTTGGTACAAGGCAAGGTTGCCTCTATCCATTAGCATTTAATGCAAAAGGATCCAGCTTGATCTTAGCCACAAAATCAGCTGAATTTTAAGATTTTGTAATGATGAAAAAGATTTGGTTTTGGCCTATAAATAGAAGGCAATGCCCAAGGATTCAAAGACAATTAAGAACAGCATTTCAAGAGCAGAAACTCTACTCATTTTAGCCTAAAAACCTCCACAAACAACCAGAAAAAATCAATCCAACACAAGGCTTTACAAAAGTTCAAGTTCATCACCAATATCAAAAACCTTTGTGAAAGCCTTCAACCAAATCAAATCAAGTGCAGCTGGAGCTTTGCTAAGGAGTTCTGTAAGTTTCTAAGGCTTCATATTGCATTTACAATTGTGTTTGCATAGCTATTTTGGTACAAAACCATTTGATTCTAAAAAACCCCTTTTGAATTTCAAAGAAATCCCAAGGTTTTCAAAACATCAAAACTGGTTTGTCCAGCCTTTTTCACCCCAAAAACTCAAAGTTTTTCACCCACCTATAAGGTCCTGAGTGTGTTCAGAAGTTGTTTCTGAACAAGAGTTCAGAAACAGCTTCTGAACCCAAAATTTCGCATGCTTCGCAATGCGAAGTCATGGTCGCAGTGCGACCATGACAGAACTCAGAATCTGAGTTTTTGTGTCAAAATGACCAATTTTTGAGGTTCTAGCCCCAGAGCTCAGAACCTAAGAGTTTTTAAACCCATATCTTTCAAACCATAACAAGGATTTTGCATAATTTTGACAAAATCACAAGTTTGTATAACCATTATGTGGATAACTTGTAAAACAAGTTATGTTCCCAAACTTTCAAAACCACATGAACAAACAAGTTATGTTCATCATTCCAATCAAAACTTGAACAATAAATATTGTTCATGATTTTCAAAACTCAAGCAATGAACATACACCAAATTTGTTCGCTTTTCAAAACCGTTCGCAAAACGAGCCGAACTTGTGCGTTTTCTAGCAAAACTTGCTAAACCTTCCCATTTTGGGTTTTCAAACCAAATGTTTTGATATACCTTGGGATTTCTAAAGGATTCAACCCAAAAACATGAATGAAAAAAGGATGGTGTGACGTATGTCTCTCCATCGCCCCGATTGTACGAATGCGTGACGTATGTCTCGTCGCTCGGACAATCGTCATTCCTTTTTTTCAATATGTACAACCCAAACCAAACCAAAACTTGGCCCCTTGTGGTCAATCCAAACCTTTTGGTCCCCCGTGGCCATTAGACTCGCCCGACTCTTCGGAGTCCACTCGGTCAATGATTGACTTGTATGAGTCCATTGCACCTCTCTTGGTCCCATAGCGACCAATTCCAACCCTTTACCCTAACGGACGTACCTTTTAACAATTCTAATGTGATTCACGAACAAACGCTTAATAAGTCTCCAAGAGCGAGCATACAAGCTACGTTTTAATCGCAAGAATTCGGTTAAAACATCGTCCAATTAAAATCAACCAACACATGTACGTTTTTCTACAAAGAACTACGTACGCTTTGAATTCTCCGACTACCGGGAGATACGTAGGAGCAAGATCGACATCTTGTCAAGCGCAATAATAAAAAACTTTTTTTCTTTCGTTTGTTTTTATCTCTTTTTCCCCCCTTATTTATGTTTTTAATATAAATAAACATGCACGCAAAATATTAAAAAAACAATTCAAGCTTTGACCAAATAGAAGGTTCCCGTTGAGTACAACGGACGTGAGGGGTGCTAATACCTTCCCCTTGCGTAATCGACTCCCGAACCCGACAATGGTTGCGATGACCAAATCCTTATCCTCATCGTCAAAGGGTTTTATTATCGTTTCCCTTTAAACAAAAAAAACTTAAGGGTTTATCAACGTTCCCTTTACACAAAAACTTTGGTGGCGGCTTCACAAAGGCCCTCCGAGCGTTTGCGAACGACCTCGGAGGATTTGCGCGTCTTTTCCCCGAGGAAAAAAACGAGGTGCGCACAGATAGCTTAAAAGAGGTAATATAAAAGGAGACACCGTCTACTATCGTTGTATGGATAGCTTAAAGAAGACAGATGACAAAATATTTTACCTACTACCATTGTGAGGGTAGCTTAAAGAAGGTAAGAGATAAATGTCAGCTACTCGGGATGTAGCCGAACTTGCCACTGACGACAGGATAAAAGGTAAATGTCAGTTGCTCGGGATGTAGCCGAACTAGTCAACTGACGACAAAAGACTGGATAGGAAGATGCACAAGCTATTCGTTAAAGAACTGCCACTGACGACAAGGAATAAAGGATAAATGCCAACTGTTCGGGTTGTTGCCGAACTGCCATTGACGACAAGGAATAAAGGTAGATGCCAACTGTTCGGGTTGTTGCCGAACTGCCATTGACGACAAGGAAAAAAGGTAGATGCCAACTGTTCGGGTTGTTGCCGAACTGCCATTGACGACAAGGAAAAAAGGTAGATGCCAACTGTTCGGGTTGTTGCCGAACTGCCATTGACGACAAGGAATAAAGGTACGCACAAGCTGTTCGTTAAAGAACTGCCGCTTGGCATAAAGAGGATGACATCTCTGGACCAGACACACTGGGGATGACATTTGGGGATAAAGAGAGTTAAAAAAATGTTCATGACCGATTGGTATGAAAAACAAGACTCAGGGTGGCTAATGCAACCATGTATTGAATGATGTTATGTGCATGTTGTGTATGCATGAATGTGTATATGCATGAATGTATGAATGTATGTAAGACAATACGACTTGTATGACTGTATGGAGGATTGACTTGTGGGATAGTATAACTGATGGACTTGATGAGACAAGACTGGACATGTAAGATGGAAAGTGGACCGACGACGCAGTACAAACACTCAGCAATCTTCATTGGGGGATGATGTCATTGGGGACATATCAAAACATTGACGGGGTAAGGCCCGATGTATGCAATAACTGGCGGGGAGTAAACACCTCCTGGGGGAGACGTGTTAATCCAAAGACCTGGTAGAAGAACTGGTGTTTCTATGGTCATGCTTTTTGTTTTTTCTTTTTTGAGTCCCTAACTTTTGCCTGAATCGCCCTTTCGGGTTTTCGATCCACTGGGAATGTGTTCTTTTGTATGCCCCTAATTTTTGCCTGGATCGCCCTTTCGGGTTTTCGATCCACCGGGACGCTCATTTTTGCCTAAGCCGCCCTTTCGGGTTTTCGACTTACCGAGCTGTTTTTTTTCTCTTTTTTCATATATTTCTTTTTGTATTCCCCTTTTTCTAAGCAATTGACCATGTTCAGCCTGCAAAGTTTATCCGTTCTCAGGATGGCTGTTGACGCACCTTTCACTTATTCATGAGTTCAGAGAAAATGTATTTGTTGTTTATGCTTTCCAAAAAATATATAAAAAAGATTTATGATTTTGAAAAAAGTTTTGCTTCAAGTACTACCATCAAAAATAGAAGAAATTTTATAAACTGAATAAATGAGAATTCCAAATAAAAGGCATAGGCTCAAATTCATTTTAACAGAGTGGTGGCCCGCCAATGGCGTTGCCCCACGGATCTCTCAAAAGTTTGGAAAATGGTAAATATAAGGGGAAGGTACATTGAACACAATAACCGTTATCCTCCCTAACAACTTTGAATTCCACCGTTTAGATGCTTCAGATTCAGAGTCTCTTTGACCGCTAATGTGCCCCAAGTGAGTCATGGCCAACCTGATACAGTTACTTTGTCTTTTGATCCTTAATTTTTGCATAGACCGCCCTTTCGGGTTTTCGATCTATCAGGATGATTATTTTCTGTTTCATGTCTCTAATTTTTGCCTGGACCACCCTTTCGGGTTTTCAGTCCACCGAGACGCTCATTTTTGTCTAAGCCGCCCTTTTCTGGTTTTCGACTCACCGAGTTATTCTTTTATTTTTTAGACAAAGTATTTCTTGACTGCATCGGCGTTCACAGGACGGGGAAGCTCATCACCATCCATAGTCGTAAGAGTCATTGCACCACCGGGGAACGCTCTCTTGACGACATATGGGCCTTCATAATTAGGCGTCCATTTGCCCCTGGAGTCCGGTTGAAGTGATAAAATCTTTTTTTGAGCACAAGACCTCCTTCTTGGAACACACGGGAACTGCCCGTGACACAAAGCATTCATGCGTTTCTCTTCAATCAAGTTCAGCTAATCATACGTACTTTGGCACCATTCAGCCTGAGACAACTTGGCTTCCATCAGAACTCTCATTGACGGGATCTCGACTTCCACAGGGAGCAATGCTTTCATGCCGTAAACTAAAGAGAAAGGGGTTGCCCCTGTTGAAGTGCGCACTGAGGTACGGTACGGTAACATGCCAGTCCTGTAAGTGGCTACCATCTTCTGCACTATTTTCTTGATGTATTTTTCCTTTTTTTTGTTGCTTTTTTTCTCTTTCTTGTTGTATTTGTTGTTGTTTTTTTTTTTGCAGATTCAATGGCACCATTCATCTGGAATTTTATCAGGAATACTGTAGTGGTAGCTCCTCGGAACCCAAGTTAATCATTTCAAATGCTTCTTCATGAGGCTGAATGGCTTTCATGTCATACTAATAACCGATGGATCTTTAAGGGAATCCCTTCATCCTCCTCCTCTTCAGCTTCGTGAACAGGGAACTCAAAGTCGGGAGAGAGCATAGGGTTACAGTGTTCAACGGGTTTATTGATGTTCAGTCTACATATGATTGATGATTGATTTTAGAAAATGAGTGAAAAATGCAGACCTTTTGAAATTGATTGAAAATAAAATAAAGTTTTTTTTTTGGGTTTTTTGTGTTACCATTTTCCAGAAAAGCAGCAAAATAAAAATAAAAGTCGCGAAAGAAACGACAATTTTTCATTGATAGTGGTAACTTGAAAACAAAAGTAGAGCCCTACATGATTTCACTTTCGTCTCGGGCGAAACGAAAGGACTTTTGAAAAGACAAGACTACGAAAACACATTACTTGGACCCCATGAGTAACTGAGGGAATGTCAACAGCGACCCAATTGCGGCAAACCCCTCCTTGTGTTTGCACGACCACGTCCATTTTCTCTCTTCTGTTTGCACGAGTGTTGTAGGTGCGAGTAGGTTTGTAAGGTATGCGTCGGACCACTTTCTCGGACTAGGCAGATGGACCTTTGGAAAAAACAAGACGTGAGACTCGGCTTGAGAAACTATGTATGCGATATGATGCATGATTATGCGTATGCAAAAAAAGAAAGATATTTTATCGAAGGACTTTATTGAAGTAATTGTAAACATCATGGTTTGAACATTTCATTTGAGCATCAAGGCCTTACAAAATAGTTCTTTTTTAGAAACCAAGCCAAGGGACCAATTCAAAAGTCCTTTAGTGGAAGCTAGATTTTAACAGGAAATTTTTTAAAGACTCCTAGCTTCCTTAAATTCAACAAATCAGGGCTCTTGAAGGTGTACTTCCTAGTGTTCCTCTACGATGTTTAAAAAACTTTTTTAAGTCCTTCGGTAATTGGATGAAAAAAAATGAGTTTATGCATGGATGCATGTATGCATGATTATGCTAAAGAAACGGGGAAAACATGGTAAGGTTAAGTCCAATAATGTTGGAGTCAAGGGTAAACACGCCATTTGGTAAGGACTATGGTTTCATTTGTACCTGTATCACGGGTTCTACCAAGTTCCCAAAGTCCTCAACCCCTTTCAAACATCATCGGGTTACGAGATTGACTCCCGGTCCAACAACATTTGTAAGAAAGTCTCGTTTGAGTGTAGTATCGCGTATCAACTAATTCAAGATTACTCTTGGTTAGCCACCGCACTACGTCCTAAAAGGCCAAGATGGGTTAAAGGTAACTAAAGGTCCTCAACTTCATAGGTCACTTGAAAATATCAATGTCGAACACGACTTACTCATGCCGACATAGTAATACCTCCAAGATCCCTCCATTGAGCGGGGTTATCACATGTGCCACATCCGAAATTTACCCTCGGAAAGCCACTTTGATTATACCACCATCCTATCTTATGTTTCCCTCAAGTCCGGGTGTAGGACTTATCTCACCACTCACGTAAAGAGAAAAAAACATATATACACATATTTACACTCTTATTTTTATTTTTAAGCAAGTTATAGCACAAAATAATTAAATAAATTCAAGTTAGGCTCAACCCTCTTAGTGAATCCCCAGTGAAGTCGCCATTTCTGTCGCGGTGATTTTCGGAGATCAAGCTATTGATTAGCGTTGACTCACTAATTTTATTTCACGACTGAACTTTTAATTTTTTAAAAGAAAGGTGGAAAAAAAGTTCTAAATTACCACATTTTTAAAGATTAGGGTTCGGGGGTTAGTTACGTTTAGGGAAGGTGTTAGCACCCTAAACGTTCGTAGTACTCTGCGAGAACCTCTTGATTTTATTTATATATTTTGGCTATAACTTGCTTATTATTATTTTTTTTAAAGAAAAGAATGAATTAGAGTAGTGAGAAAAGTAAAAAATGTTTTTTTGTATTTTTTATGATTTGGAAGGACAGGGTCCTCTGCCTACGTACCCGTGAGGGATCAAAACCTCGTAGTTCGGGGTAAAAATAACGTTTGATTTGTTTGGTGTTTTTTATTAGTTTGAAAAAAGTTTTAAAAATAAAAGCCAAGTGGCAAAATGGAATTGGTTTGTGTTTTTTATTTTTGAAAGTGATTAAAGTGTAATTAAAGTAGATTAATGGTTATTTAAAGAAAATAAAAAGAAAAAACGAACACTTGATTGAAAATCAAGGTTTATTAAGAAAAGATTTTTTTGTGATTTTTCATTATTATTTGCATGTTTTTTTGTTTTTAATTAGCTAAGACTAAAAACGTAATAAAGGCTAAACGCGAGGATACATTAGCATGTGCGTTAAACTGATACTGGATACATTTAAAATTTTCAATAATAATATTACATCACAACAGAATAAATACATGTTTACTCGTTTGTACAATAATCCAATACTGTTACAATACTTTTACAAATGTCCATTAAGCTTCTGAGCTGGTACACAACGAGCAAATGCACTCCATCCAGTACCTCTATGAAGATCTTCGTCACGAACCTCTGACTAACCTGTAAACCTGCACCAGAAGGAATGGGATGAGACATAATGTCTCAGTGAGCTCTACCCAACCAACTGTTGGCAACCACACGGAACCTACGGTCGCCATGCCTACCTTGGCAATCTTGGGGATTTCCTATGATCGCCAAGTCTTTTATCTGCCTATGACTATAAGTCCTCCTGTAACTATAACTTGAACTGCCTATAACCTTTGCTGTAACTGTCTTTAACCATAACTGTAATCTGCCTATAACTTTAACTTAGTGATCGAGGGGAAACCTAGGATCACTTTCTGATAACTGTCTATAACTATAACTATGAGTTTCCGGTGACTATAACTGTAACTGTAACTTTAACTATAACTATAAAACATAAAACATATACACAGTTCGATAGCAGTTTTATGTTAGCTGTTAGCGTTGAACAAACAATTATCTGAGTTCATTTTACGGAGGGCACCCCGGGTGGACAAACCCCGAGATACGTCTCCCTATAAACCGGTGAAATTCCTATCATATCAGGCTAACACCGGACTCCCTATAAAACGTGTGGACAACCCTCTCGGAGAAGTCCCATCCGGAGAATCCCGGAGTCTGATGAACACGCCCTGTAACTGTAAAACGTGCAAGCACGCCAATATCTTTAATCTTTAATTCTTTAACTTTAACGTATGAACATATAATCTGTTACTATGAACATATAACATTCCTGTAACTTATAATCTATAACCTATGATTCTTGGCTTATCGTTCTCATAAGCCACCTATAATCGTTGGAGAACCAACACTATAATCTTGTCTATAACTATGATTGTGGAAACATTCCTATAACTCTTGTATTCTAAACTGAATACATCTATAATCTCTTATACCTAAAGTAGGTTCTTGACTTAGTAAAGTCGTCTGCATTCCTTAAGAGTTAACTACTCACATGTAATGGAATCATCCATATAATCCTTAGTATCATACTCTTAATTCTGATTTCCTATCAAGGATTCGACATATCGTTATCATATGCCGCTATTAGAGCTTACCTATTCCTATAACCTTATACTCCTAATGCATCGCTAAACCCTTGTTCATTTATTCTGTATACGTTATATGCCCTCGGATATGCCCACAATGGTGTTTTTCTTATAAAATAAGGTTTTCTTTGAAAATGGTTACCAAAAACCTCGCCTGACGCGTACACAGGCCACAGAACGAAGCAGAAAAGTCATAAAAATGCTGCCCATTTTCGCTGGGCGAAATTCATTTCGCTGGGCGATTTGAGGCAGGGAAATTTTGGTGAAAATCGTCGTATTCTCGCCCTGCGATCGCCGAGCGAAATTGACAGTTCAATACTAGTTCAAAACATGATTTTTCCACCATTTTTGACATAATAAGGCATACCCAAGCACTATAACATCATAAGGAATGATTTACAACTATGAATTGATTGATTAAAACAAGTTTGAACAAGGAATTTGCAAGCAATAGGGATTAGGGTAACAATTACCAACTTTGATCAAAATGAACAAAACTCACAAAGTGGGTTCTAAAACCCCCTAGGAGCTCACCTTAGATTTGGTTTGATGCTGGCTTAACCTTAGCTTCAACCCTAGCTTGATTCTTCTCAAAACCCTAGCTTTTGCCCCTTTTTATCCTCTCTTGATTCTTGACCTCCAAGTCATAACCTTGCTTGCTTGCATGAAGATGGAGAGTTTGGGGGTGAAGTTTAATGATTGTTGAAGGATTGGAGGGAGGGGCGCATGAGTGGAAGAAGAGAGAAGGAAGAGAAGTTGTTCTAGAGAGAGAAAGAAGTTTGTAGAATGAAGAGGAAAATGACTTTTGTCATATATATAATACCCATGAGTGGTAATTACCAAAATGCCATTACTCAAAACACCTCTGATACATCGTCTTAATACTGATAAATACTTGGGTCATAAGCGGGATATTACACTCTACCCCCCTTAAAGAAATTTCGTCCTCGAAATTTAGAATCCACTCATTATCGTCTGTGAATGAATCTATTATACTACCTTCTCTACTAGCCCAAATTTCAATTCATCTTGCTTATCGGAATCCCTTGGATTTTCCAACTCTATAAGTCGAGTATGCTCGACAATCTTTTCTTTAACTATGATGCTTGTGGTGCATTACATAACTCTTACGTAGTAGGATATGAGGTTATCCGAACCAACATATCCATATTATCTAACTATGATCTCTGTTCGAGATTTTCCTTACTAATCCAATTTAAAATTGTTAAGTCTCGGATTTCCTTTACCGAACTCTATCAGTTCTTCTTTAATTGACCATTCCATATTACCCTGAAGACGTTGAGTCATTCTGTTTTCCCCAATTATTTCAACTTTCCGAGGAATCTATTACATTACTTTTAGTTCAAGGAACTTTTGTCTATAACTTTCGCCTCGCAAAACGACCTTTTACTGTTACACTCGTAACATTCTTCATATAAATTTATTCTCACACTGGAAGGTATCTGATATTGAATCTTCTCAAACGGAATTGAAATCTATTACAACTATCTTCACAATTCAAATTCAAGTAATGGCTGAACTTCTGGTTTACGTTCCTTTCTTTCTGTAGTCCTGGTGTAGCTATTATCACAACCATAAGTATTGCTCACATTCCCACTGCGGGAATCCTTTAAGCTCGAGAAATCTCACACAAGTCGGTTATGCTCCGATTAATAATCAACAATAACATGTAGCCAAAGGTCTTAGGAACTTTTTTCTTTATCAATACTTTCAAACTTATGAAAATCCAGTATAAGTGACGTGTGGCATAAGCCGTCCCACATATCCTCATATAATATAGTCCATAACACATAGCTTCTATACATGATCGAGCACGTGTACACTCCTATCGGGTACACAGTACGCCGCATCATCATTGTCCAATTACGGGACATCATACTTAGTCAAAATATACTTGAGACAAAGCCACGCCAACTAAGGTCACTCTTCTTGATCTTAACTCATGTTTGCACTCTTTGAGTATCTACAATCCCGTATGTAACTATGATTACGTCCCATAGACGTTATAACTTATTTTGTTCAAGAGCATTAACCGTTTTAGAAAAGATAACTCTATTCTGATCGCTATCAAAATAGCACTTTAAAACTCTTAATCCTTTAATACATAACTTGAATTCACGTAGCCTTTTACTATAAACTATGAGTAATCTTCTGATCGGTGTAAAACATTTCCTTCCTTTAACTGTTAACATTAAGTTCAAGAATTTCTGAACTTCTCAACTGAGACTTTCCTGCTAAAACATTATCGACTGCGTACCACGATTACTAACACATGTCTCATGACTATAAATATGTTACACTACTGTCTAAGTAGCATAAACTCTGCCTGATCAGCATACATAATACTAATCATAACCTGTAACATGCCTGTTACATGCGACATGCTAGCATAACGTGGATACGATGCGGAATAACTGCATGCCACAACATAATTCCTTTTTGGTTAAACTTACTATTCAAATTAACTTTAAGTTACTGAGCTAAACAGCTAGATCACCGTATGAAATGTGACCTCCTTCACTATGTACTTATTTTGCTGTAAACACATCCTTTTAAGTTATCAAACTGCCTCGATTCTCTTATCCCATGAGTTTCGAGATCTGAAACATCCCTCGACTTATATATTAAAATCTCCTGTTGGAACTGATGATAAGTTCAAGTCATCACTACTTACAATCACTCTGTAACTTGAGAATTAATCTGTGAATACCTTTCCTGTAATTCATCTGGCAAGGACTTCACAAACATCCTTTTCTCTAAACTTCAGCTTTGATTTGTCTGTTAACTCATTATTGAACTACTACTCCGCTGCACAACTCTGATCTAAACAATTCGCCTTGGAATAAAAGTAGTACACCACTATTATCATATAAAATCTCCTTGGCCAATCCTTTGACTTTGTATTTCCTTTTTGGACATAAACAATGTTCTTACTTTCACGAAAGTACGCTGAAATCTATAAACAGTCTTTAACAATAAATACGAGCCCAACGATGCTCCTGTTAAAACAACTTAAGTTCATACATTATTCACTTGTGGTAACTTCTAGAACCATTCTATGATTTCCGGAAATTCTCGTCTTTCATATACTTAATCGATTAATGAATCGAGTCTCATCCTATAATTATCCGTAGGGATTTCACATCCACAACCTTTTTCCAAGTCATTTCGGTCCACATAACTCTAACATAACTCTTGGTTACTCCGGAAATAATCCGTCTGGATAAACTCAACATTACCGGCTTTCCTATAAATTCAAACACATGATCCACCTCTTCGAGTACCCGATTAATAAGTCTGTAAGCTTCAATACTTAACATTTCCATTGGATCCTTCCTATAACTTTTTACGGTACTCACAGTTCCAATCTAATCTCGTTACCTGAATAACATTTCATATGTCTTCTCGACCGTTGCCCTCTTCATGGTTTCGAACAATCTAAGGTATATATATATATATCTACCAACATAAGGTGATCTTTGTCGGCTTACCCAAATACTCGTGTAAGGAGCCCATCAAAAGATAACATAGAACTCCTTAACATTAACCATAATTTTAACTGTAACTTGTACGTTAGTGACGATCTTCCTGTTTAATCCTCGAAACCGGTCTGCTATAATCCATCAACATAAGATTCAATCTTTAATCCATACCCTTACCGGGGGTTTCCTTCACTTATAGCTACGCTCGCATCTTCATACCAAGCATCTTGGTGTCCATAATAAAAGAAAGTAATCTACTTCATCCATCCAATATTTCGCTTAATACTTAAATAAGTCCCTTACATATCGGATATCAAAATCTCATCCGGTCAAGTGCGCAAGTCCTTCCATCCTTACACACCATGTCCTTACTAGAATTCCAGAGCTTCCGATAATTAATTGATCATTCCTTATTCCAGGTCGCTGGGTTTTGTACCGTAATTCTTTACCTCTGTACCCTGAATAAAACTCTATTCCACTTTAACTTTTCAAATTGCGGTTCCTGTTGAGATTCCAAAACATTCCTTAAAGTATTTCCATAGTTCTTTACTGTTCATGTCTCCTCGGAGAAGGCATCGTTCAATGATGCGTCCAACTAGCTAAGGTACCTGACCTTACTCTTTAATACCTCTTATATTCCTGAAACTTTGCCGTTAACTGGCTCAGTTACTTCACTGTTAGAGAACCATCCCTTGACACAAAACACTTTGCCCAATTCGTCTTAGAATCTGACGCTTTAAACCTTCGCCCTTCGTACACTTCTTTCCTCCTGGGTCACATTCAGCTCTCGGACATTTATCCTAACTGTCATATACTAGACTGAGTTGATCAGGCTCAACTAGACATGACATTTAGAACAACATCTGGAACCCAATGATTCCACTACTTTTATTGAATCTTAAATGACCCATGGCACGGTCTGAATCGACCTGCTCTGATACCAATTGTAACACCCATACTAACTTTAACTAGTATATTAGCATGTGCGTTAAACTGATACTGGATACATTTAAAATTTTCAATAATAATATTACATCACAACAGAATAAATACATGTTTACTCGTTTGTACAATAATCCAATACTGTTACAATACTTTTACAAATGTCCATTAAGCTTCTGAGCTGGT
Organism: Medicago ruthenica; assembly: GCA_018208015.1. Classification (NCBI taxonomy): domain Eukaryota; kingdom Viridiplantae; phylum Streptophyta; class Magnoliopsida; order Fabales; family Fabaceae; genus Medicago; species Medicago ruthenica. Next base: position 22,395 of record WNNG01000471.1, read on the forward strand.
ACACAACGAGCAAATGCACTCCATCCAGTACCTCTATGAAGATCTTCGTCACGAACCTCTGACTAACCTGTAAACCTGCACCAGAAGGAATGGGATGAGACATAATGTCTCAGTGAGCTCTACCCAACCAACTGTTGGCAACCACAGGGAACCTAGGGTCGCCATGCCTACCTTGGCAATCTTGGGGATTTCCTATGATCGCCAAGTCTTTTATCTGCCTATGACTATAAGTCCTCCTGTAACTATAACTTGAACTGCCTATAACCTTTGCTGTAACTGTCTATAACCATAACTGTAATCTGCCTATAACTTTAACTTAGTGATCGAGGGGAAACCTAGGATCACTTTCTGATAACTGTCTATAACTATAACTATGAGTTTCCGGTGACTATAACTGTAACTGTAACTTTAACTATAACTATAAAACATAAAACATATACACAGTTCGATAGCAGTTTTATGTTAGCTGTTAGCGTTGAACAAACAATTATCTGAGTTCATTTTACGGAGGGCACCCCGGGTGGAGCGACCCCGAGATACGTCTCCCTATAAACCGGTGAAATTCCTATCATATCAGGCTAACACCGGACTCCCTATAAAACGTGTGGACAACCCTCTCGGAGAAGTCCCATCCGGCGAATCCCGGAGTTTGATGAACACGCCCTGTAACTGTAAAACGTGCAAGCACGCCAATATCTTTAATCTTTAATTCTTTAACTTTAACGTATGAACATATAATCTGTTACTATGAACATATAACATTCCTGTAACTTATAATCTATAACCTATGATTCTTGGCTTATCGTTCTCATAAGCCACCTATAATCGTTGGAGAACCAACACTATAATCTTGTCTATAACTATGATTGTGGAAACATTCCTATAACTCTTGTATTCTAAACTGAATACATCTATAATCTCTTATACCTAAAGTAGGTTCTTGACTTAGTAAAGTCGTCTGCATTCCTTAAGAGTTAACTACTCACATGTAATGGAATCATCCATATAATCCTTAGTATCATACTCTTAATTCTGATTTCCTATCAAGGATTCGACATATCGTTATCATATGCCGCTATTAGAGCTTACCTATTCCTATAACCTTATACTCCTAATGCATCGCTAAACCCTTGTTCATTTATTCCGTATACGTTATATGCCCTCGGATATGCCCACAATGGTGTTTTTCTTATAAAATAAGGTTTTCTTTGAAAATGGTTACCAAAAACCTCGCCTGACGCGTACACAGGCCACAAAACGAAGCAGAAAAGTCATAAAAATGCTGCCCATTTTCGCTGGGCGAAATTCATTTCGCTGGGCGATTTGAGGCAGGGAAATTTTGGTGAAAATCGTCGTATTCTCGCCCTGCGATCGCCGAGCGAAATTGACAGTTCAATACTAGTTCAAAACATGATTTTTCCACCATTTTTGACATAATAAGGCATACCCAAGCACTATAACATCATAAGGATTGATTTACAACTATGAATTGATTGATTAAAACAAGTTTGAACAAGGAATTTGCAAGCAATAGGGATTAGGGTAACAATTACCAACTTTGATCAAAATGAACAAAACTCACAAAGTGGGTTCTAAAACCCCCTAGGAGCTCACCTTAGATTTGGTTTGATGCTGGCTTAACCTTAGCTTCAACCCTAGCTTGATTCTTCTCAAAACCCTAGCTTTTGCCCCTTTTTATCCTCTCTTGATTCTTGACCTCCAAGTCATAACCTTGCTTGCTTGCATGAAGATGGAGAGTTTGGGGGTGAAGTTTAATGATTGTTGAAGGATTGGAGGGAGGGGCGCATGAGTGGAAGAAGAGAGAAGGAAGAGAAGTTGTTCTAGAGAGAGAAAGAAGTTTGTAGAATGAAGAGGAAAATGACTTTTGTCATATATATAATACCCATGAGTGGTAATTACCAAAATGCCATTACTCAAAACACCTCTGATACATCGTCTTAATACTGATAAATACTTGGGTCATAAGCGAGATATTACAGAGGTGGAGTTTGTTTGTTTTGATTATGACCTTTTGGTTCTTGGTATTTTTGTGTTCTGATTTTTTTGAATTCGCTTCCCTCCTCTGGTTGTGCAGCTCTCCCGTTAAAATACTAAAATGCCAACACTAATACTCAATAAAAGTCAGCTTGACAAATTAAGTGACAATAATACTCAATAATGGACAAATTAATGGACAAATAAGTGACACATTAAGTTTATTAAGTTTAAGAAAAAAAAGTCTCCCCCATAATGACAAATTAAAAGGAACTAATTAAGTAGCAAAGTCAGACTAAAAATTTTTTAAAAAAAAGGTAACTAAAAAGAAAGAAATAAAAATGCTAAATAGAATAATAATAAAAGTATTTAAAAGGAAAAAAATAAAGATAAAAATAATAATAAAAACAAAAAACAAAAAGACGGACCCGAGTGGAACCAAAAAAAATGAGGTATTTTAAAATACCTCTCTGTCGAAATTTCGTCCGAGACGACGAAAAATTCCGAACTAAAAAAGATGAGTAAAAAATAAATTTTAGGTCAAAAATTGGGGTATGACAAACAGTAAACCAGGTTTTCAGCTTCTGATGCAGTTTTCAGCTTCTGAACCTCCTCTAATCCAAATTCTTGCTTCTGAAGACTTCTTTAACAACTGGAGACGCATTGCTTGAGCACTTTTGTCATACCCCATTTTTTTACTCATATTTTTCTTTGTTTATTATTATTCATCATTTCATTTTCAATTTGTTATTTTTACCTTTTATTACCTTTTATTATTTCATCTTTATTTTTGGATTTTTATTTATTAATATTTATCACCATTAGCATTACTATCATTTTTATTAATATTATTATTATTATTATTAATACTATTGATATTGTCTTTTTCATTAATAATATTATTATTATTATCTTTTTTTCATTTTTTATCAATGTTTTATTATTATTATTATTTATTATTATTATCATTATTTTTAATTACTAATATTATTATCTCTTTCATCATTATTATTGTTATCACCTTTATTATTATTATCATTACAATCATTGTTATTTTCATTATTACTATTATTATTGGTTTTTACTTCTTTTATTTTAAAAGAATATAAAAAAAAAAAAGAAAAAAGGGGAGTTCGCAGAGCAAAGTTCCCTTCGCTCTGCGAACTCTGCGTTTTTCTTGCAGAATTTAATTCCTTTGATTTATCTTTCTTTTGTTTTCATTATAGTTATAATTATTATCACCTATCATTATTATTACTGCTATTGCTATCAATTGTGGCTGTTTAGGTCCAGCAAAGCAAGAATTGAGGCATGTGCCATTAAAGTCAAGGTAAGAAAGTTTTTCTTCCAAGCCAAGCAAGTTGGCTGCCCTTGGGCAGCTCTCATCCCTCCCAATTGACCTGCTAATGGACCTAAGCTTGTCAGTCAGCTACTTGCTTGTTTTCCTTCCTTCTTTCTCCCCCAAAACCAGTCAAACACAACTGGTTTTGCTTGCCCAAAAGCTGTTTTGCTGCCCTGTTTTCAGCAGCTTTTCTTCCTTCTCACACCAGCCCACATGTTCCCTTTTGTTTCCCCCAACCTCTGTACATGGCAACGTTTTCCTTGCTTGACTCCTCAAGATTGCAAGGATTGATCCCAAGAACAGCCCAATTGCAAACCAGCTCTGTTTTTCACTTTTTCATCATCATTGCTATCATAAATCAGCTTCATTAATGGCTGGTTTTGACCAAAGTCTTGACCAAGGTTACAAGGCAATGTCACCTCTTCACTTTTACAAGCCATCACAATTCAGATATTGTTAGATGGCATTCAACCTATCAACGATAATTTTAATTTTACTAATCATTTATCATTCAATAGTTTCGTCAAATATTTGTCACCTCACTGCAATTGAATAAGTTCACTGTAAAGCAATAACACCAGACATGCATGGGACTATGGGAGCATAATGGGAACAGTAAAGACAAATACTTTATTAGTAAACTCTAATTACTATGTCAAATATTTGAACCTTTTCAAACTGATGTGAACAATTAGTTGATGCATAATCCTTTCTTTTATACACTTAAACTAGGAGATATAAAGCTAAATTGATACTCTTATACTACTGACTTCGAATAAATGCTTCCTTTTTATACACAGACAGTAGTACCTAAAGCAAAGAGATATTCAAACACAGAATGAGAGGATATTAATACTGTACCTTAGAGATTCATCACACCTTTTCCATATGCCTAACAAAATCGAAGGAAGAGCCATGGCAGCATCAATTCATTACTAACTTAGTGTATTGTGAGAGCAATGTTTATGCAGCTTTTCTTCAATCATAAATAATCCTTTCCTAACCTATAAATTTAAAGTTATAACTCTAAGCCAAGAACAATTCCCTTCTTATTCAAGGCTACTGGAATTTTCCTTGTTCTTTCAGTAAACTAAACCGTTGACCCCTACTCAAATCTCACAATACCCTCTGCAGATGCTCAACACTTCAATGCTTAAGTGATAAAGTCATCATGAGACCATATTAAGAACTACATTCTTTTTATCTCTTCCTAAATAGACGCTTCAACTCTCTAAAGTTTAAGCTAAGAAAGAAAGCCATGGACGTCACTTTGAGATGGTTAAATGCCGCCTCGATGACCCTTAAGGCCAATAGCTATTCATTATGTGAATTTTGAGATGATATATTTGAGCCATTGATGGTCGTGGATCGAGATGCTACTGTAATGTGAATCTTTCTTCATAATGCAAATTGGGACAGTTAAATGCAACCTCGGTGACCCTTAAGTCCAATTGCTATAGGTTATATAAATTTTGGGATGGTTAAATGCAGCCTTGGCAACCCTCAAGTTCAATAGCTATTAATTATGCAAATTGTAGGTTGGTATGTTTGAGCCATTTGAAATGAAGGGGATGCAGAGAACCCTTTGATTCTTTGGGGGTGACCTGATACATTCATTTGTAATTATATTTTTAATACTGTTGTTGAAATCGGTTGTTTTTGTTGTTGGAAATTTTAGGGCTGGTGAGTTGAGCGCTGCAGAGTTGGATAATATTATGACAGTTGTTGCAAATCCTCGTCAATTCAAGGTTCCAGATTGGTTTTTGAATAGGAAGAAGCATTACAAAGATGGAAAATTTTCTCAAGTTGTATCCAATCAACTTGACATGAAATTGCGTGATGATCTTGAGAGACTCAAGAAAATCCGGTCAGATGTTGCTTCATTCTTTATTTCATTATGGTTTTTGTGGTGATTATGTGATTGATTGTATGTGTTCTAGATAGATGGTTCTCGTTGGTCTTCATATTTATCTAAATCTTTAGTGTATAATTAAATTAACATTTTAACACTACTATGAGGGAATATTAAAGTTGAGGTAGGAAGTCACTGTTGGAGAATCTAAATCATCATGCACCGCCACTACCAAATCAAAATGTTCAATTTATATGTTTATAAGCACCAAAAATATATTTAACAAAAAAAAAAAAAGCAAAATATTCTTTTGGTCATTTAAGTTTGACAAAAATACATAGGTTCTTTAAGTTTTTCTAAAGAGGGTGTATTGGATTAAGATTTTAAAGAACAATTTTCGTTTAAAAAAGTATTAAGGATTTTAAAAGACTTTGCAGGATTTTAATGACATTGATGATTTTAAAAGACTATTGAGATTTACAATTTGGATTTCAATGGATTTAACTCATAAGATTTTAAAGGATTTCAAATGATTTTATGGATTTCAAAAGATTTTATGAATTTTTAAAGATTCATTGAAAAACAATGATCATAACACACTCTTCTTCACAATATTCTCAATACAGACTCTTTTATTTATTTTACTTTATTTTTTTATGAGGGAGATAGAGAGAGGAGAGAGGGGTAGAGAGAGGAGGGAGAGAGAGAGAAGGGAGGAGAGATAGGAGGGAAAAGAGAGAGTGAGAGATAGGGAGATAGAGAGAGAGAAGGGGGGGGGAAGAGAGAAAGTGAGAGAGAGAGGGAGAGAGAAAGGAGGGAAGAGAGAGGGAGAGAGAGGAGGGAAGAGAGAGGGAGAGAGGAAGAGAGAGAAGGAAGGAGAGAGGTAGTAAAATTTTAAAAGAAAAAACAATCCTAAGAAATCTCATGTTTTCATGAAAGACTTTTTCATGCTAAAATTTCACTAGAAAATCCCACCAAATCCATCAAAATCCAATTTATTAAACAATCCTTCAAAATTTGAATGATTTTGAATACCACAAGACTTTTTTTAAGTGATAAAGAGTCTTGATTGAATACCACAAGACTTTTTTAAATGACAAAGAATCTTGATTGAATACCAAAATACTATTTTTAAGTTGCAAAGAGTCTTGATTGAATACCACAAGACTTTTTCATGATAAAAAAGTCTTTTAAAATCTCTTAGAATCCTAATCCAATACACCCCATTAGTTTCAAATTTAAACGATCAAAAGAGATATTTTGAAAAAAAAAACGAGAACCAATGTGCAGAAAACTTTTGTGAAGGATTAAAAATTACATGATTTTTCTTTCTCACTCAAACCAAAGAAAGTGCAAGTTCTATTCGATTTCACCACTCCTTGTTATTGAATGTGATTGTAAGTTGTAACCTAATCTATATGTTGAATCAATTGCTTTAAACTTTATAGTTTCCTCAAATTCAACCTAATCAAAATCTCAAATTCACATCTCTTACAGAAGATCCCCTGAGAAAACAATATATACATTCACATCAAAGTTGATGAGGCCGAGGGTGAGACTGAGACATTTCAACATTGAATTTGCTATATTTCATTTTCTTTTATCTGAAATATGTTTATCATAATTGCATTTTATCGTTTCATTGTGATTAGTTGCTAGGAAGTGTTAGAAGCTACGCAAAGCATCTTCGCATTGATGGAGTCAAAGATACCATAGCTATTGCTTCCGGTAAAGGCGGTGTTGGCAAGTCCACAACTGCTGGTAAAAACTCCCTTTAATCTTTCCCTGGCCCTTTTTGGATAAACAGGTTAATTTGCAGCTTATAGCATAAACGCAAATAAAATCAAACTGTTTTTCTTATGAGATATAAGCTTATGTTTGGTTCCATGTTTGAAGTAGCCAAAATTGACTCTGGAGGTGTAAAATTGATTTTGATAGATTTGGTTGGTTTTGAGTAGAATTGGTTTTGCCTCTAAAATTGATTCTAATTTGAAGTTAGGATTTGTAGCTTTTGAGTCTAAACGTGATTTTTACGCTTAAGCTTTGTTTGGTAAAGAATAGCGGATAACTGATAAGCTAGTTTGTAGCGGATGAGCTTATAGTTGATGACTTACAAGCTAGCTTATAGTTGATAGAGAATAAGCTAGCTGATTGAATTCGTAGTGTTTGATAAAATTGACGGTTGAAGTAAGATATAAATATGAAATGACAAAAAAAAAACATATATTTAATTAATTTTTTTTTCAATTAAGATTGCAGGGGTAAAATTGAGAAATGAATTGATAAGCTATAAGCTACTTGAACTAGTTTATAAAAAATTGCTATAAGCTCATAAAAATAAGTTATATTAGCTTGTGACAAAATGACAATTCCTAAACAGGTCTTTTTCCGTCATACAAGATTATAAGCTATAAGCCATAAGCTTAAATGTGTCTTACCAAACAGACCCTTAAATTTATTATTCAACCCACTTTTACGTAAATGTATCTGAACAGAAACCACTTTACATTCTTCTCACTTTTAAGTAAAATCAATTTTCCAAAATTAATTAATTCAAAATCTAATTTTTGTCACTGCAGAACTAAACATGTTCTTAGTTGTTTCATAAGCTTCCCCGAAGAACTTATGGAAATAAGCTGAAAACAACTAATTAACATGTCATAAGATGTTTTCATAAGTTCTCTCGGTCAGTGTTATACTCCCTCCGTCCCAAATTGTATGACGTTTTGAAAAAAAAATTTGTCCCAAATTATAAGTCGTTTTGCAATATCAATGTAAAATTATTCATGTTCTTCCTAAGTTGCCCTTGTCTATTCTCTTTTTCCTACATTTTGTATTCAAGGTTCTCACTTAATAATTCATTGTACCAACACAAATTCATAACTCATTGTTATTCACGGTTCCCATGTATTCATTGTTATTGCCAATCATGCAATGAATTTTTTAAATGAAATGAATTTTTTCAAGTTTTTATGAGGGAGAGAGAGAAATAGAAAAAGGTAGTTTTGTGTGATTGTTTCATTATTCAGCACAGTGCATTTTATTGCCTTGGTACTGCAATTGAAGAGAGAGAAGGAACCGTGTGATTTAATTGATTCAAGAGTGAAATTCATTATTGCCTTGGAGTTGGAGTAATTTGGGAATCAAGATGGAACTTGTTTTTTCACAAAACTTTAATTGTGTTGCCAAGGGTAACATAGGGAAAAATATATTTAATTTTAACAAAGTTTATAAAAGTTAAAGATTTCTTAATATGCGTAAAAGTGCCAAAGCGACATACAATTTGGGACGGAGGGAGTAAGTGTTTGTCACTAGATAAACTCAAAATTCAAATAAGTTGATCCAAACAGGCTCTTATTAGTTGAGCTCTATTGAGAATGAATTGAAATGTGTTGATTTGAATTTGTAGTGAATTTAGCTGTTGCGCTTGCAAGTAAATTCCAATTGAAGGTTGGATTACTTGATGCTGATGTGTATGGACCCAACATTCCTATCATGATGAACATCGACACAAAGCCTGCAGTCACTCAAGGTATATCATTCAATATTTCTCTATATGTAGTCATTGCTAAAAGAATTGAGAGAAAGAATTTGATTGAATGTAACCAACACCTGTCAATGTCCGACATTCTTACGAAACTGACAAATAGACATTGCTAAAAAAAATTGAGAAAATGAATGTGATCGAATGTGATCATACATGTCGGTTTCGTAGGAGTGTTGGAAACTCGGGTACGCCTTTAACCTAAATTGTCGATGTTACATAGATATTTATTTATTTCCACTTTAACTTTTTCTGAGAAGCATTCATCTTCAATGACAGTGGATTTCTACATGTGTGCTTTTAGGCGTTGTGTTATGTTGAATGAAAAACATCGAATATCAAACAAAGTTTGCTTTCCACTCTACATTCAAGCAATTTTAGTGATAATGTTAAAGAAATAGGTACTGTTTGATTGTTTGTCTTCTAGATGTTAATCATGTTATATGATTAACTGTAAAAGCAAAACACTAACTGCTACTCAATTAATTTCTCAGGCATTCTGAGTTCGATATACTTGTCCATATGTAATATTTGCTGATTATCATAAATGACAATGCTCTGAATAAGGTAGTTTAAATCATCCATTGCATTGGTTTTTTGGATTGGACGAAATCCAATACATAACTAGAAGAGGAGTACGAGCAATACACTCTTCTCAACACATGATATTTTTAGGAGTGTGTTATTAGCATTTCTCATAACTAAAATTTATGAACTTCGTTTTTTCTCTGTTCCGTTTTTCTTGTCTGCTTTTAAAATCATTTTGTTTTAAAATTGCTACTTCTAGATAACATAATTATTATGCTTTGCTTTATAGCTAAGTTCCTTTCCATCTTCCATTGCAGTTCATGCCAATAATTTTCTGTTCGCGTAATTTCAGATAATAAAATGATTCCCATTGATAGTTATGGGATCAAGTGCATGTCAATAGGGTTCCTTGTGGAGAAGAATGCCCCGATTGTCTGGAGAGGCCCCATGGTATGCATGTAGCTGTAATTTCTGCTTTCCCTTGATTGGTCTCTATTTCACTTTCATTAACTATTTATTGTTTTAACTGCCTTCTACAAATTTAGTTGTTAGTTATTGAAACATATCACAGAAGTTTTCTTATTGAATAAATCTTCTTGCAAAACAGCCACTTCAACTGTTTTTTATCTGAATTTTTATTGCTGGATTATCATAGGTATCAAAGGCTCTTGAGAAAATGACAAGGGGAGTTGACTGGGGGAACCTTGACATTCTGGTGATAGACATGCCTCCTGGCACCGGTGATGTCCAAATATCTATGTCTCAGAATCTGCAACTATCAGGTAGCTAACAATTTAGGAATCAGAATGATAGTTCTAGTTGGATGCTTTTTGGAATCGCCTGTTGGTGATGTCTAAGGCAAAACTTAGCCATACAGCTTGGACCTTTACTTTGTCTAGATTCAGCCGCTACTCCTCCAATACGAAAATAATTATGCATCATTCTCATACCCACGCGGCATTGCTCCGTCAGGCTTTCGCCCATTGCGGAAAATTCCTCACTGCCGGAATCAATGGTATCTAATAAGTTCTATCTATACCTTACCTACTATTGGATTTGAACCAATGACTTTTGGTATTTTAGTCTTTGTGATTCTTAAAGAATGTTGTGCTAGGTCTATTTGTAGTCTGTACTATGCTCTGTTAATTCAAAAGTGTTGTCAAATATCGGCATGGCGGTGCCATGACAGATTGTGGTGGTAGATTTTTCGACAACCACCATGGCCAATTTTGAAGGATGGCGTCGTCATGGCGTTTTATGGCAGCTTAAAATGATGGGCTTTTGGCTTTCCACCATGGTCTACCATCTGCAATCAATAACACTGATTCAAAGAAATCAATGACGGAAAAAATTGAACCAAAGTGTCGTAATATTGGATATCTTGTGCTATCATCAAATTACTAAATGACTTTTCTTATCAAGTGTCTATTCACTTAACCTTTTTTCATTGGTTATTTTGTCATGGCTTTTTTTATGGTAGGTGCACTGATTGTTTCAACTCCTCAAGATGTTGCATTAATGGATGCGAGGAGGGGAGTACAAATGTTCAATAAAGTTGATATTCCGGTAAAATGCTCGCTTGACTTACTTTTTCTTACCTAATTATGAGTATTTGTAAATTGGAACTTATGCTAATGTTGAGCAATTCAGTATTTATGCTGTGCTATACTAAGATGCACCAAATACTACTGGTTTCATTCAACTTGTCAATCATGCTGCAATTACCGATTATTATTCAATTAGAGTATGTCATGCTAAAAATGTGTTGTGCCATTACTACATTTGGCATGAATATTTAGCTATCTAGTGGCGATATGACCTTCGACCTCGTTAAGTTGGTTGAAATCCCAATTCTGCCGAATCAGGAGATTGCATTATGTCAAAATCAGAGTTTAAGCATTGCTTAATGACTTATTTTAGTTTATTGTTGTCGGAATCAGAGTTTAGGCATTGCTGCCATGCATTTAGAAATCCCAATCGCTTATTTTAGTTTATTGTTTATGTTGCTAAAATTAGTTTGAATAAATATGTAAACACACCCAGTCTAAAATGTTGTGGAACTGGAAGTAAATTCGTATATGCTTCTATGATATGTTTATGTTGCTAAAATTAGAGTTTAGGCATTGCTGTCATGCATTTAGAAATTCTAATGGCTTATTTCAGTTTATTGTTTATGTTGCTAAAATTAGTTTGAATAAATATGTAAATACACCCGATCTCAAATAATGTGGAACTGGAAGTATATTCGTATGTGCTTCTGTGATATGTTTATGTTGCTAAAATTAATGGCTTATTTCAGTTTATTATTTATGTTGCTAAAATTAGTTTGAATAAATATGTAAACACACCTGGTCTCAAATGTTGTGGAACTGGAAGTATATTCATATGTGCTTCTATTATATGTTTTAAGGCATTTGTTTTTACTAATTTCAATGAACTTGTGTGTCCAATATAGGTTGCTGATATTGAAATTTGTGATGCCTGCATTGATATATCAGTCATTTCTTCTCATTTTGGTGTTCACTTATCATCTGAAAAGTATAAGAATGCATCCTAGCTTTGATGTCTGTTAGTCTGAGAATTCCAACTGTCCTTACAGATTTTGGGAATCATAGAGAATATGAGCTGCTTTAAGTGTCCACATTGTGGTGAACCTTCATATATATTTGGTAAAGGAGGGGCTCATAGCACATCTACTGAAATGAGATTAAATTTTTTGGGTGAGGTATGCTGATTATCTGTATGTAAATTGTACTTTTTAAATTATAATTTGGCAGATTACCGAATTATGTGCTGAAGCAAGTAATTGAACACAAAGTTGTCATATTTTTTTATTTATTTTTAAATGACAAGTTAACAACTGATCAATTTTTTACTCTTTTATTTGATGTTACTATACAAGTTGTCTTTGTGCTTTAGCAATATCTATGTTTTAACTATATCTAATGAGTAAAGCTAATCCTAAAAAAAAAAACGGGGAGAGGGAACTATTTCTGTCTTTGAAAAAAAGTTTACCCAAATTAAATAAGAAAGGCATAGGTGATTTTGAAGTTATTGAATTTGAGAGAACTAAATTTTTAGAGATTGAAGTGTTTAAAGTCGCAACATAATCATTTTCTCGTTTTATTGGGGTGGTGATACACACAAGCAGTTTGACACAATTTTTTAGATTGTGTTGTGCTATTGCTGTATCTTTCATGAGAGACCTGGTAGACTGTTCAGTTTTTTTGGGGTTGATTATACACATTTAGAAGAGCATTTCTCTTAATTTACTGTAATACTAATATTTGTGCCTTAAATTATTGGTAAACAACACAACCTCTATTCCCGGTATTAAGTGAGATTTGCAAAATTTATCTATTGAGTATTTCTGACTAGTTTTTGTTTATCAATTCAAGATACCATTGGAAGTGGAGATCAGGGAAGCTTGTGATCAAGGGCACCCGATAGTGTTGGCTGCACCTGATTCAGTAGTTTCTAGAGCATATGGAAATATAGCTGAAAAGGTTGTTCAAAAACTCAAGGAGAAACAATTTCAACCAGAGATTTTACTATGAAATGCTTCACTTTGCCGTCATAACACTCCAGTCCCTGAGGAAGAAAAGAGGACCGAGCTGGTTCCCTTATACTGTTTAAACCAGGGTTTGCTTACTTTTAAATTTTGTTGAAATTGTAGTATAAGATAAGATGCAGGCCTCACAAATGATTTAGATTTGTAGATTCAAGTATCTTCAATTTTGTTTAATAAGCAGTTAGTGGTTCTTCAACGTCACATAGATCCTGTCAAATTATCAGTTTAATTTAACTTCAATATTGAGGTTCATAAGATTGTTGCTTCCAGCAGTGTTTTGTTATGTCATTCCTTAAGTTATAAGGTTCTTTTGTTGTGGTTGAGTTGGATGCATTGTGGGAAGGTTATCATCTTTAGGAGGAGTAATATAATAATGAGTTATGATAAGTGAACACAATTTCAGACACAATACATACACCATTGTATAAAATACGTATTTTTTTCCTCTTTCTCTCTCTACTCTCCCTTCCCTATTGCTTTCTCTCTCATCTCCCACCCTCCAACCAACCACCACTCCTCTCTGGCCATCGACCGCCGGCGATCGTCGTCGTTTCACCATCTCAGTCTTCTTTTACGATCTTCGTTCACACCATTCTCCGACCACAACCACCATCCCTCTCCTCAGATCTGCGTTCACAGCACCACCACCACCACCCATCAACCTTCTTCTCATGTCCATTTATCACCCACCGCCACGACTGTCATCGTCGTCCTCAGCACCACCGTCTCTCACTACCACCACTGTCGACTGTGCTCTCACTAGCAACCATCTCCTCTTTCTCAGACACTCTTTGACTACCGGCACCCGCGAGCTCGTTCACCACCGCCGCCCCCTACATCAAAGCCTTCCATCACCACCACAATCAAACCTCTTCTCTCCTCCGCTTCACCGCAACTAGACCGGAGAGAGATAAGTCAAGGAACTAGAGAGTAGAACGATGAGAGAGAGAAGAGTGAGACTGGCAAAACAGAATTACGAATTTGTCCTTGCACTTCAATTAGAATTACGAAAATGCCACTGATGTCGTATTTGTGTTAGAATTTATGTGTTTATTTATCATTTCTGTATAATTATAAGATATGAAAATATCTTGACCTGGTAGATGTGGTAGCTTTTTTTCGTGTGGTGGTGGTATGTGAGATGTATTATTATAAGATATGAAAATAAGGTGGTTGTATAATGACTCCTCAAAGTGTCTGTCTTTACTTTTATGATGACAGCTTAGCTATTTGACTGGGATTTATCGATTTGCTTTGGTACTATGTTGTCCTGATTCCACAATCCAATCTTTTGAAAAAGCAGACTGAATTGTAGGCCACAATTTTTGGGAGAACCTGGAAAATTATACTACTTGTATTATACTCGTTTCTACTTTTGATATATACATTAGTGCATGTTAGAATGACATATCTGATGAGTATGCCACAATTTGAAAAAACAGACTGAATAGTAAGCCACATTTTTGTTAGCCTATGTAACCAAATCGATTTATACTTTGAGTCATGCTAACTCAGGGCATTAGTACTTTTTATATTTTTAAAAGTTTGACTACACATCTTTCAAGATAACTTTACTATATTTGCTTTCTTAACTAGTGTCTTAGGAACATTAGTTAGCATTTTCCTTATATTAATTGATGTGTGATAATAGTTTAACTTGGTTTGTGAGTGGATGATGGTTGGGACTTTTTTTTACTGATTCATAGGTACTCTCCTATATTTTTATTATAAGAAGAAAAACAAAAAAAAACCATCAAAATCAATATAGCTATTAATTGTTGTAACTTTTTAAATATGTATACGTAAATAACCTTATAAAAAGTTTTGAAACATTAAATGCATCCATTAATATTATTAAAAAGACAATCATTATATGAAGGGCAGAAAAGTCTTTTAAACAATGACTACACCTTCAAAATTGTGACATTTTTTTATAAATAGACAAAAAAAAATTAAAAAAATTCTTGTATTAAGGATACGGAGGGAGTAAATTGAAAATATTTTTAAATATATACTATATATAAAGAGAATATTGGATTTTGTGGAGATTTTGGGCTGATTTTTTTTTTATTTCAATTATACCTTTAAACAAATTTTTCTATAATAATGTTATATTGTTGGTGTTATTAAAAAAGATAAGAATTTGTTAGAACAATGATATTTGTACATCTATTTAATGACAACTTTGGTGACAACTATGTTTTTCTCTCTTTTTTTCAGTCGAAGACAATGGAGAGAGAAAAAGGAAGAGAGAGAGGATAAGAACAACATGTGAGTATGAGAGAGAAAGTTGTCAAAAAGTTGTTGCAAAATGATTATACAAATATCATTTCTCTTTTTGTTATATTTGTTATATTGTTGTTGTCATTGAAAAATATAAATATAGTTTGTTACATTTGAAAGTCGCAAATATCTATACTTATAATTTCAATCTATATCAAAAAAATTATATAAAATATCGTTTGTAATTTACATGCAAAATTTCTATAAAATATTGTTGATAATCTCATGTGAGTGTTCGTCTTTTCGCTAGTAATAATAATATAAATATAAGCTTTTGCAAGCAGTTGTCACTTGATAATATCAATTTATAGCACGTGTAAAAAAAATTATAGCAAGTTTGAGTAAAGTTTATCTTTTTTTCTCTTTTAATTATAGACATAATCTTAATTTCAGAAATTTTGATATTAACCATTATATATATATATATATATATATATATATATATATATATATATATATATATATATATATATATGAAAAGGCTTAAATATTATTATCAATTTGTAAAAATATCATAATATTTGTTTTTTATTTTATTTTTATGCTTTCACTTAACAAATATAACGAAGATCAAATTCAATTAATAATTATTTTACTTCCCTCAAAATTAATTATTTTACTTCAAACTACATTAATATCAACATAAAAATCTAAATGCCCCTAAAAGAAGATAAAAATCTAAAAGTATTAAGATAACACATAGGAAATGAATATTTTATATAATAAACATATTCTTTTTTCATTGAATTTTATTAAAAAATCATATTCAATTTTATGAGGATTTTTGCACGCATGCTATGATTCAAACTAACAAGTTTCGACAACATTGCAACTTGACAAATTCTCCTATTTTCCAGAGATGTGAGCCTATGATGAAGATGTGTTTCACTACCTTAAGGAATGTGCTCCATCGAAGGAAGTTTGACAACAGATATGTAGTGTTAATCATCTATATTCTTTCAGCTTCACAACCTTTAAAACATTACAAACCACGTATAAAGGACCTTTTGATAACATGTTTGCAATAGCTATTTGGTGGATCTGATACTTCATAAATAATCATACTCTTGGGAACTATCAATGGAAAACCCAAAATGTCCTTCATTCTAAGGATATCATGTGTACAGATTTAACTTATGTTAATATTCACTTCTTGGAACACCAAATTACTCATCACATTGTTAAGTGACCCCTCCTCAAGATGGATGTGTAACAAAGTCGAATATTGATGGAAGTTGCGGTGCTTCCGGTGACAGTGGTGCTAGTGATTTACTTCGTGATAACATCGGAGATTAAATAACTAACTATCTCTTCTAATGAGTGGCAGATGGATGATGTCTATCATGGTTTGATATTCATAATCAACAACTTTATTCAACTGGTTATTTGCAAGACGAATTCTTAACAAGTCCTTAATCTTCTTCAACATATGGATCATTTACATATGCATGTATATGCTTATTTTTTGACGAAATTTTTTTGTTTAAAGTAATATATTCCTGACATTTCTTTCTTACATGTGCTTAAAGAGAGCATCCTTTGCTCGAATTTCTTGAATAAAACTAAGAAGTTATTGAAAGCTAGATGTGACATTTTGGCGGGTTATTACGCTAGAGTTCAAATCTACCTTGAGACTTAGTACCCCTTACTTCTTGTTTTTTATGTTCTTTTCATTTTTTGTCATACTACCAAAAAACACGAGCTTCTAGAAAAACGATCATTTTTTTTTTCAGTCGTTTATTTTATTTTATTTTATAATAGAACATAATCATTATTTACTTTTTTGTAAAAAAAAATCATTATTTACGTGAGTGGAATATAAATAGACTTTAATAACTGTCTTAAACTATTTACTTGCTTTTATGAGTAAATAATGACACCGATTGATCTATTATATACAACACAACTGCAATGTGATACCAACCAAAGTGAAGTACCAAATGGAACTCGAAACACTGGTTTCTTTCTTACTTTTCTCTACAACTCTCCTTTCGTTCTTATTCTTAGCCACAAAAAAACTATCAAAATCCCCAAAAACACCCTCCTCCACCGACATTCCCAAAGCCTATCCAATTTTCGGTTCCGTTTTTGCTTTTTCCGCCAACTTCCACCGCCGCATACAATGGATATCTGATATCCTCCAAACCATCCCTTCCTCCACCTTCGTCCTCCACCGCGCCTTCGACACATTCTCAAAACCAACTTCCGTGGTTTTGGTGGATCTGATACTTCATAAATAATCATACTCTTGGGAACTATCAATGGAAAACCCAAAATGTCCTTCATTCTAAGGATATCATGTGTACAGATTTAACTTATGTTAATATTCACTTCTTGGAACACCAAATTACTCATCACATTGTTAAGTGACCCCTCCTCAAGATGGATGTGTAACAAAGTCGAATATTGATGGAAGTTGCGGTGCTTCCGGTGACAGTGGTGCTAGTGATTTACTTCGTGATAACATCGGAGATTAAATAACTAACTATCTCTTCTAATGAGTGGCAGATGGATGATGTCTATCATGGTTTGATATTCATAATCAACAACTTTATTCAACTGGTTATTTGCAAGACGAATTCTTAACAAGTCCTTAATCTTCTTCAACATATGGATCATTTACATATGCATGTATATGCTTATTTTTTGACGAAATTTTTTTGTTTAAAGTAATATATTCCTGACATTTCTTTCTTACATGTGCTTAAAGAGAGCATCCTTTGCTCGAATTTCTTGACAAAACTAAGAAGTTATTGAAAGCTAGATGTGACATTTTGGCGGGTTATTACGCTAGAGTTCAAATCTACCTTGAGACTTAGTACCCCTTACTTCCTGTTTTTTATGTTCTTTTCATTTTTTGTCATACTACCAAAAAACACGAGCTTCTAGAAAAACGATCATTTTTTTTTTCAGTCGTTTATTTTTTTTTTTATAATAGAACATAATCATTATTTAATTTTTTGTAAAAAAAAATCATTATTTACGTGAGTGGAATATAAATAGACTTTAATATCTGTCTTAAACTATTTACTTGCTTTTATGAGTAAAGAATGACACCGATTGATCTATTATATACAACACAACTGCAATGTGATACCAACCAAAGTGAAGTACCAAATGGAACTCGAAACACTGGTTTCTTTCTTACTTTTCTCTACAACTCTCCTTTCGTTCTTATTCTTAGCCACAAAAAAACTATCAAAATCCCCAAAAACACCCTCCTCCACCGACATTCCCAAAGCCTATCCAATTTTCGGTTCCGTTTTTTCTTTTTCCGCCAACTTCCACCGCCGCATACAATGGATATCTGATATCCTTCAAACCATCCCTTCCTCCACCTTCGTCCTCCACCGCGCCTTCTACACATTCTCAAAACCAACTTCCGTGGTTTTGGTGGATCTGATACTTCATAAATAATCATACTCTTGGGAACTATCAATGGAAAACCCAAACTGTCCTTCATTCTAAGGATATCATGTGTACAGATTTAACTTATGTTAATATTCACTTCTTGGAACACCAAATTACTCATCACATTGTTAAGTGACCCCTCCTCAAGATGGATGTGTAACAAAGTCGAATATTGATGGAAGTTGCGGTGCTTCCGGTGACAGTGGTGCTAGTGATTTACTTCGTGATAACATCGGAGATTAAATAACTAACTATCTCTTCTAATGAGTGGCAGATGGATGATGTCTATCATGGTTTGATATTCATAATCAACAACTTTATTCAACTGGTTATTTGCAAGACGAATTCTTAACAAGTCCTTAATCTTCTTCAACATATGGATCATTTACATATGCATGTATATGCTTATTTTTTGACGAAATTTTTTTGTTTAAAGTAATATATTCCTGACATTTCTTTCTTACATGTGCTTAAAGAGAGCATCCTTTGCTCGAATTTCTTGACAAAACTAAGAAGTTATTGAAAGCTAGATGTGACATTTTGGCGGGTTATTACGCTAGAGTTCAAATCTACCTTGAGACTTAGTACCCCTTACTTCCTGTTTTTTATGTTCTTTTCATTTTTTGTCATACTACCAAAAAACACGAGCTTCTAGAAAAACGATCATTTTTTTCTTCAGTCGTTTATTTTATTTTTTTTATAATAGAACATAATCATTATTTACTTTTTTGTAAAAAAAATCATTATTTACGTGAGTGGAATATAAATAGACTTTAATATCTGTCTTAAACTATTTACTTGCTTTTATGAGTAAAGAATGACACCGATTGATCTATTATATACAACACAACTGCAATGTGATACCAACCAAAGTGAAGTACCAAATGGAACTCGAAACACTGGTTTCTTTCTTACTTTTCTCTACAACTCTCCTTTCGTTCTTATTCTTAGCCACAAAAAAACTATCAAAATCCCCAAAAACTCTCTCCTCCACCGACATTCCCAAAGCCTATCCAATTTTCGGTTCCGTTTTTGCTTTTTCCGCCAACTTCCACCGCCGCATACAATGGATATCTGATATCCTCCAAACCATCCCTTCCTCCACCTTCGTCCTCCACCGCGCCTTCGACACATTCTCAAAACCAACTTCCGTGGTTTTGGTGGATCTGATACTTCATAAATAATCATACTCTTGGGAACTATCAATGGAAAACCCAAACTGTCCTTCATTCTAAGGATATCATGTGTACAGATTTAACTTATGTTAATATTCACTTCTTGGAACACCAAATTACTCATCACATTGTTAAGTGACCCCTCCTCAAGATGGATGTGTAACAAAGTCGAATATTGATGGAAGTTGCGGTGCTTCCGGTGACAGTGGTGCTAGTGATTTACTTCGTGATAACATCGGAGATTAAATAACTAACTATCTCTTCTAATGAGTGGCAGATGGATGATGTCTATCATGGTTTGATATTCATAATCAACAACTTTATTCAACTGGTTATTTGCAAGACGAATTCTTAACAAGTCCTTAATCTTCTTCAACATATGGATCATTTACATATGCATGTATATGCTTATTTTTTGACGAATTTTTTTTGTTTAAAGTAATATATTCCTGACATTTCTTTCTTACATGTGCTTAAAGAGAGCATCCTTTGCTCGAATTTCTTGACAAAACTAAGAAGTTATTGAAAGCTAGATGTGACATTTTGGCGGGTTATTACGCTAGAGTTCAAATCTACCTTGAGACTTAGTACCCCTTACTTCCTGTTTTTTATGTTCTTTTCATTTTTTGTCATACTACCAAAAAACACGAGCTTCTAGAAAAACGATCATTTTTTTTTTCAGTCGTTTATTTTATTTTTTTTTATAATAGAACATAATCATTATTTACTTTTTTGTAAAAAAAAATCATTATTTACGTGAGTGGAATATAAATAGACTTTAATAACTGTCTTAAACTATTTACTTGCTTTTATGAGTAAAGAATGACACCGATTGATCTATTATATACAACACAACTGCAATGTGATACCAACCAAAGTGAAGTACCAAATGGAACTCGAAACACTGGTTTCTTTCTTACTTTTCTCTACAACTCTCCTTTCGTTCTTATTCTTAGACACAAAAAAACTATCAAAATCCCCAAAAACACCCTCCTCCACCGACATTCCCAAAGCCTATCCAATTTTCGGTTCCGTTTTTGCTTTTTCCGCCAACTTCCACCGCCGCATACAATGGATATCTGATATCCTTCAAACCATCCCTTCCTCCACCTTCGTCCTTCACCGCGCCTTCGACACATTCTCAAAACCAACTTCCGTGGTTTTGGTGGATCTGATACTTCATAAATAATCATACTCTTGGGAACTATCAATGGAAAACCCAAACTGTCCTTCATTCTAAGGATATCATGTGTACAGATTTAACTTATGTTAATATTCACTTCTTGGAACACCAAATTACTCATCACATTGTTAAGTGACCCCTCCTCAAGATGGATGTGTAACAAAGTCGAATATTGATGGAAGTTGCGGTGCTTCCGGTGACAGTGGTGCTAGTGATTTACTTCGTGATAACATCGGAGATTAAATAACTAACTATCTCTTCTAATGAGTGGCAGATGGATGATGTCTATCATGGTTTGATATTCATAATCAACAACTTTATTCAACTGGTTATTTGCAAGACGAATTCTTAACAAGTCCTTAATCTTCTTCAACATATGGATCATTTACATATGCATGTATATGCTTATTTTTTGACGAAATTTTTTTGTTTAAAGTAATATATTCCTGACATTTCTTTCTTACATGTGCTTAAAGAGAGCATCCTTTGCTCGAATTTCTTGACAAAACTAAGAAGTTATTGAAAGCTAGATGTGACATTTTGGCGGGTTATTACGCTAGAGTTCAAATCTACCTTGAGACTTAGTACCCCTTACTTCCTGTTTTTTATGTTCTTTTCATTTTTTGTCATACTACCAAAAAACACGAGCTTCTAGAAAAACGATCATTTTTTTCTTCAGTCGTTTATTTTATTTTTTTTTATAATAGAACATAATCATTATTTACTTTTTTGTAAAAAAAAATCATTATTTACGTGAGTGGAATATAAATAGACTTTAATAACTGTCTTAAACTATTTACTTGCTTTTATGAGTAAAGAATGACACCGATTGATCTGTTATATACAACACAACTGCAATGTGATACCAACCAAAGTGAAGTACCAAATGGAACTCGAAACACTGGTTTCTTTCTTACTTTTCTCTACAACTCTCCTTTCGTTCTTATTCTTAGCCACAAAAAAACTATCAAAATCCCCAAAAACACTCTCCTCCACCGACATTCCCAAAGCCTATCCAATTTTCGGTTCCGTTTTTGCTTTTTCCGCCAACTTCCACCGCCGCATACAATGGATATCTGATATCCTTCAAACCATCCCTTCCTCCACCTTCGTCCTCCACCGCGCCTTCGACACATTCTCAAAACCAACTTCCGTGGTTTTGGTGGATCTGATACTTCATAAATAATCATACTCTTGGGAACTATCAATGGAAAACCCAAACTGTCCTTCATTCTAAGGATATCATGTGTACAGATTTAACTTATGTTAATATTCACTTCTTGGAACACCAAATTACTCATCACATTGTTAAGTGACCCCTCCTCAAGATGGATGTGTAACAAAGTCGAATATTGATGGAAGTTGCGGTGCTTCCGGTGACAGTGGTGCTAGTGATTTACTTCGTGATAACATCGGAGATTAAATAACTAACTATCTCTTCTAATGAGTGGCAGATGGATGATGTCTATCATGGTTTGATATTCATAATCAACAACTTTATTCAACTGGTTATTTGCAAGACGAATTCTTAACAAGTCCTTAATCTTCTTCAACATATGGATCATTTACATATGCATGTATATGCTTATTTTTTGACGAAATTTTTTTGTTTAAAGTAATATATTCCTGACATTTCTTTCTTACATGTGCTTAAAGAGAGCATCCTTTGCTCGAATTTCTTGACAAAACTAAGAAGTTATTGAAAGCTAGATGTGACATTTTGGCGGGTTATTACGCTAGAGTTCAAATCTACCTTGAGACTTAGTACCCCTTACTTCCTGTTTTTTATGTTCTTTTCATTTTTTGTCATACTACCAAAAAACACGAGCTTCTAGAAAAACGATCATTTTTTTTTCAGTCGTTTATTTTATTTTTTTTTTATAATAGAACATAATCATTATTTACTTTTTTGTAAAAAAAAATCATTATTTACGTGAGTGGAATATAAATAGACTTTAATAACTGTCTTAAACTATTTACTTGCTTTTATGAGTAAAGAATGACACCGATTGATCTATTATATACAACACAACTGCAATGTGATACCAACCAAAGTGAAGTACCAAATGGAACTCGAAACACTGGTTTCTTTCTTACTTTTCTCTACAACTCTCCTTTCGTTCTTATTCTTAGCCACAAAAAAACTATCAAAATCCCCAAAAACACCCTCCTCCACCGACATTCCCAAAGCCTATCCAATTTTCGGTTCCGTTTTTGCTTTTTCCGCCAACTTCCACCGCCGCATACAATGGATATCTGATATCCTTCAAACCATCCCTTCCTCCACCTTCGTCCTCCACCGCGCCTTCGACACATTCTCAAAACCAACTTCCGTGGTTTTGGTGGATCTGATACTTCATAAATAATCATACTCTTGGGAACTATCAATGGAAAACCCAAACTGTCCTTCATTCTAAGGATATCATGTGTACAGATTTAACTTATGTTAATATTCACTTCTTGGAACACCAAATTACTCATCACATTGTTAAGTGACCCCTCCTCAAGATGGATGTGTAACAAAGTCGAATATTGATGGAAGTTGCGGTGCTTCCGGTGACAGTGGTGCTAGTGATTTACTTCGTGATAACATCGGAGATTAAATAACTAACTATCTCTTCTAATGAGTGGCAGATGGATGATGTCTATCATGGTTTGATATTCATAATCAACAACTTTATTCAACTGGTTATTTGCAAGACGAATTCTTAACAAGTCCTTAATCTTCTTCAACATATGGATCATTTACATATGCATGTATATGCTTATTTTTTGACGAAATTTTTTTGTTTAAAGTAATATATTCCTGACATTTCTTTCTTACATGTGCTTAAAGAGAGCATCCTTTGCTCGAATTTCTTGACAAAACTAAGAAGTTATTGAAAGCTAGATGTGACATTTTGGCGGGTTATTACGCTAGAGTTCAAATCTACCTTGAGACTTAGTACCCC
The DNA here is from genome assembly GCA_018208015.1 of Medicago ruthenica. Lineage (NCBI taxonomy): Eukaryota > Viridiplantae > Streptophyta > Magnoliopsida > Fabales > Fabaceae > Medicago > Medicago ruthenica. The sequence goes on from WNNG01000471.1 coordinate 46,230, forward strand.
TTACTTCCTGTTTTTTATGTTCTTTTCATTTTTTGTCATACTACCAAAAAACATGAGCTTCTAGAAAAACGATCATTTTTTTTTTCAGTCGTTTATTTTATTTTTTTTTTATAATAGAACATAATCATTATTTACTTTTTTGTAAAAAAAAAATCATTATTTACGTGAGTGGAATATAAATAGACTTTAATAACTGTCTTAAACTATTTACTTGCTTTTATGAGTAAAGAATGACACCGATTGATCTGTTATATACAACACAACTGCAATGTGATACCAACCAAAGTGAAGTACCAAATGGAACTCGAAACACTGGTTTCTTTCTTACTTTTCTCTACAACTCTCCTTTCGTTCTTATTCTTAGCCACAAAAAAACTATCAAAATCCCCAAAAACACCCTCCTCCACCGACATTCCCAAAGCCTATCCAATTTTCGGTTCCGTTTTTTCTTTTTCCGCCAACTTCCACCGCCGCATACAATGGATATCTGATATCCTCCAAACCATCCCTTCCTCCACCTTCGTCCTCCACCGCGCCTTCGACACATTCTCAAAACCATCCCTTCCGCCAAGTCTTCACGGCAAACCCTGCCGTGGTGCAACACATTCTCAAAACCAACTTCCCTTGCTACAACAAAGGTCTCACAAGTCACCAAACCCTTGTCGAGTTTCTCGGCGACGGTATCTTCAACACCGACGGTGATACCTGGAAGGTTCAACGTCAAGTCTCCAGCCATGAATTCAACACTAAATCCCTCTGCAAATTCGTTGAAACTGTTGTCGACGTTGAACTCAATGATCGCCTTCTCCCTATTCTCTCTGAAGCTTCTGAAAACAAAACGGTTCTCCCTAATTTCTAAGATATTCTCCAACGTTTTACGTTTGACAGTATTTGCTTAATTGCGTTTGGATTTGATCCGGAGTATCTCCTCCCTTCTCTTCCGGAAACCTCGTTTGTAAAAGCCTTTGATGACAGCTCACGAATCAGCAGTGAGAGGTTAAACGCGTCGATTCTGTTAGTTTGTTAATTCAAGTTTGTTAGTGATGTAACCATGTTTAGTTGGTTAATCACATTAGATTTTTGTTTGTTATTGATTAATTACAAGTTCCCTAGAATTTAGCTAAAGTTCTGAGGTTCAGAGTCTGAGGTTGCCTCAAGCAATCTAGCATAACTTTTGTATATAAGCCAATTCACTTGTACATTCTCATTAATCAATAACACAATTTCCTTTTCTCATTCTTCTCTTCTCATTCTCTCTAAATTCCATTCAAATCAAAAACCTCTAAGATCAAATAGTTGCTTAAGAAAGTTAAGCTTCATAGCAGATTCCATTTCTATGGAAAGTGAAGAAAATATTAAATGTTGGATCGGAGCGACGGCTAAAAGAAGCCGTCGCTGAAGTATGAGGACTCACCACAAGAATTGTTAGGGAAAAGAAAGAAGAGCTTGAAGAAAAATCAGCATTGGAATCATTGGATATTCTATTGTGATTTTTAAATTCAGGTCATTCAGAAGAATCTTTTGTTGTTGATATTGTAATAAGTTTTATTCTTGCGAGGAGAGATACAACTTCAGCTGCACTCACGTGGTTCTTTTGGTTACTCTCTAACCATAGTCATGTGGAGAATGAGATTCTTAAAGAGATTACGGGAAAATCAGAAACAGTTAGTTACAATGAGGTGAAGGATATGGTTTACACTCATGCATCGTTATGTGAGACTATGAGATTGTATCCTCCGGTTCCCGTGGATGGTAAGGAAGCGGCTTATGACGAAGTTTTGCCGGATGGTACTTTAGTAAAGAAAGGATGGAGGGTGACATATCATATATATGCTATGGGCAGGTCTGAGAAAATATGGGATCCGATTGGGCTGAGTTTCGACCTGAGAGATGGTTGAGTCGAGCTGATGATGGAAAATGGAGCTTTATTGGGATGGATCCTTATAGTTACCAGGTTTTTCAGGCTGGGTCGAGGGTGTGTTTAGGAAAGGAAATGGCGTTCTTGCAGATGAAGAGGGTGGTTGCCGGGATCATGAGGCAGTTTAGGGTGGTTCCTGCAATGGATAAAGGGGTTGAGCCGGAGTTTGCTGCACACTTTACTTCGGTAATGAAAGGTGGCTTCCCGGTCAAGATTGAGAAGCGTAGCAACACAAATGAATAAAGTCTTATTTTATGTATAAACTAAGGTGGTGTAGGTAAAGATTGTAGTTTACATTTCTGGTCTAAATTAAGAATAAAATTATGACTTTTATTATTGGGAAATGTTAACGGAAATTATTTCAATCTGTGCTATGATCTGTTTTCAGGCATGTGTTTTTACTTATTTCATAGAACTGGTGTATCCAATGTAGGTTTCTGAGAATGGAATCTGTGATGCCTATGTATATGTGTGTGCCATTTCTACTTATTTGGTGTTCACAAATATATGAATGCATCCTACCTTTGATGTTTGTTAATATATGAGAGATTCAACTGTCCCAACACATTGTTGTGAACCTTCATATATATTTTTGTAAAGGAGGGGCTCATAGGTACCAACAAGTTTTCGTTTAAGAATTCAAGATACCACTGGAAGTAGAGAACAGGGATGCTTGTGATCAAAGGGCACCTGATTCAGTAGTTTCCTGAGCATATGGAAATATAGCTGAAAAGGTTTCTCGGAAACTCAAGAGAAACAATTGCAACCAGAGGTTTTAATTACTATGAAATGCTTCATTTTATCGTGGTAACTCCCCGATCCGTGAGCAAGAAATGAGGACCAAGCAGGTTCCCTTATGCTGTCTAAACCAGGGGTTTGCTTACTTCTAAATTTGTTGAAATTGTAGTATAAGATAAGATGCAAGCCTGGCATTTGATTTAGATTTGCAGATTCAAGTATCTTCAATTTTGTTTAATAAGCGGTTAGTGGTTCTTGACGATGCATAGTTGCTGTCAAATTAGCAGTTTAATTTAACTTCAACATTGAGGTTAGATAGAATTGTTGCTTCCAGCAGTGTTTTGTGATGCCATTCCTAATGTTATAAGGTTCTTTTTTGTGGTTAATTTGGATGCATTGAGGGAAGGTTATCTTTAGGAAGAGCAACATATATTGTCAAAGAGAATACACCGAGAATCTTGGCCTGGTAGATTTTTCATGTGTGGTAGTGATATGTGAGATTTATTTTTATAAGACATGCGAGGAATGCTTGCAACACTCACTTTTCAACGCTCATAAGCATTTATTCTTTTATTGTATGAAATCAATGTATGTCCCACCACTTTGTGTGGACTCAATTTTCAACTTGTAAACCTACAATGATTTAAACCAATAAAATAGTGAGTATTACAGAGAATGTTGAAAAGAGAGTGTTGCTACTATTACTCGACACGCAAATAAGGTGGTTATATAATGAGCCCTCAAAGTGGCTCTCTTTACTTGTATACACTTGCACTATATTCTAATTTAAAAAACAAAAACAGAAAAATTGTCACACAAGAAGTTATATACACATCACCCTATCCTTAGGATTCATCCTTGCTATATAAGTCCATAAAGAATAGCTACATGAAAATTTATTATTTGAGATAAGGAACAATCACCCTCCAAAACTGGTGCTTATAAAAATAAAAAAAAAAAAAACACTCAAAAACTGGATGAAAAGAAAAACTCCAATGAACATTAGAGCAAGATAAAATAAAAACTATTATTTGAGATAATAAGGAGCAATCACACTCAAATTGGGTGAAAAACTCCAATGAACATTAGAGCAAAATAATAAAATAAAAACAAAAGACATCAAGAAAAACAACACATTGTTAACAACCCAAGTGGTGTTCATTCTCTCCTCTGCCTATTTATTTGATTCATTCATCATATATGATTTGGAGGGTTAGCTTCAACAAACCATGTTTCTTTTATTCTTCTCTCAACAACAAAAAAAAAACACTCAAAACTAATATGCAACATTTGAACAACTACTACAAGTTGTTCAACAAATTAAAGACCTCTCCGATAGAGTACTTCTAGAGGAATTAGAGCCACAAGTTGTTAATAATGAAAAGCATTTGTCACCACCAAAATCATTATTCTCTTCTTCAACAATGGTATCCAACATTTTCTTCATTGGAATCCTTGTCACTGACACAAACCTCGGTGGAGCAACCTCGGTAGTGATTAATTTTGCAATTTGCTTCAACTTGTTGGCCATTTCAAGAAATTTTAGTGTTGTTGGCATAAACAAGTGATGAACATGTGAAGAAAAAGGAGACATAAGATAAAAAGAAGAGTAGTAGTGTCTTAATATATTCTTCTTTATGCATAAGAGAAGTGATATATATAGTGGTGATGAAGTTGAAGTGATGGTTGTCAAAAAGAATATGAGACGTAGATACGTATACATATATTGGATAGATATAAAAAGTATGGGAAAGGATAAAAAAAAAATCAAATTAACTTTGATACAAATTTGATAAATATTGGGAAAAAGAAGTATTTAATTTTTATCAAATTTGTATCGAAGTTAACTATAATATATGAGTTTTTCTATCATGTGTAAATTTACACATGTTAAGAAGTTTAAGATAAAAATTTTGTCTTGAAACTTGTTCATTTTATATTAAATATGTAACTTTTAATTATTAAAAATATTATCTTGTCTTTCCGTGAGTAACACACATTGGTCATCAACACCGTAAGACATTCAAACTATATGTAGGTATTAGATATCTCAAACAAATGTATAAAAACAAAACATTTATTCTTTTACACTCTTACACATATATTTTAATTAGCTATTGACTATTATAGTCTTCATAAAATGTATGATAAATTATAATGACATAAAAGTAATGTTCATAAAATTAATAGAGGGTCAATACTCAATAATTTGACAATTTGTTTTTCAATTATGGTTGGAAAAAAGGGTGTGGCGGCCCGTTTGAGTTGTTATTACTGATTAGACTTATCATAGAAAGCTGTACTATGTAGTAGCTTTCAAAGGTCGGTTAAAAATCAAATAAATGTAGGGCCTTGTGTAGTATAGGGTATTTATTTGAAAAGTTGTTATTTGTTCTAAGGAATGATTTTAAAGTTTTCTTTTTATAATTAGAAATGATACCGTCATTCCAGGATTTGCAGTCCGATACATTTCCATTATGTTACCCAGCCAAACCCGCCACCTCGTGTGCCAAAGTCAAACGGTTGTTCTTCCTTCCCCGCCCCCTATTTTTCTACATATGCGGTGGCGGGCGGAGCACTCTATATGACCGGCGGCGGGTTACCAGAGAAGAGGGGACAACTTCTTTCTCCCTTGCCTTGCTCCATTTTCCTTTTCTGATTTAAAGTAGCAAGCCACTCCACTACTGGTACAGAGGCCAGAAGGTTGCTTTCTCCATATGTTCAGGCAAAGAACATCTAGAAGCTAGCTTTTGTCTTGTAAGCTACCATGCCTAAGCCTAATAATATAATTAAATTTTGCTTACCAAAGCAAAGTGGTATTACTAAAAAAAGTAAATAAGCAACCAGTTCCGTTCCAAGCAGTGGCGGATCTTGGCAAAAAAATTAGGGGGAGCCGTATATACTAACTAAAATGTTGTTTTAAGATAACTAAAATGTTGTAATATGAATACAATATAATTTCATAAAAAAATCAAAATATAATACTATCAACACAAAACAAAAAATAGATAAGATATCGAGAAGCTTCCTAAAAGCTAAGCTACAAGTCACCCCAACTTGAGTTATTATATTTTACTAACATAAAAAAAAAAAAAATTGGAAAAAGGAAGGAGAAACCCAATCCCATTGGAAACGTGAGAACAATGAGCATCTTTAGGAAGAAAGTATTATAGAAGACAGAGAGATGAAACATAGGAAAATTGAACATAGTCCAATTCAAATTTCATCCTAAAAAGCAAAACTGATCAAACCCAGTTTTGGCACATCCTTAAATTGCAAAATCAATTGATACCCATTTCAAATCACAACCAAAAATGAAAAATTGATCTATACCCAGTTCCAATTTCGCCTTAAAAACTTCAAACAACAAGATGAAAACGAAAACTTTGATGGGTAATCTTTGGCTTCATGAGAGAACAAAGAGAACAGAAGAAGAAGACCATCTCCTCTTCTGTAGCTATCATCTTCTTCGATGATCTTCAACTTTCATACTCGATTCTCAATTTCAACGCTCCAAACATAATGGTTGATTCTGATTTTTCTCCTAGGTTGCTACTTGATTTACTGTGTTGTGTTGGTATTTGAAAGAATTGCTCTTTAATTTACATACACAAAAAACATTGAAGTATATGAAGAAAAAAATCTGATTTTTTTGGGGGGAGTCGTGGCACACCTCCGCTCCCAAAGAGATCCGCCACTGGTTCCAAGTGACATGGCTTTTCACTATTCCTTATTCCTTTCCAGAGAAGCCCATCCAGCCCAGTGGATCCATTGTTTATGCGGCATTGCGATGCTGCTGAAAAACGGAAGCCCTTAGGTATAGGTTGGGGAAAACTCCAAACAAAAAGGGCCTTATTCTTCCTTATATTAAATATAAGTTTTAGAAAGGGGCGGGCATCCCTACCCCCTAAATTACAAGCTAGCGCGCAATGGCTGCTCTCTGGCCTATCATTTATTGGTCGGCTGGCGGCTCCTGCATTTCCATGGGGCCCCTACAAGTTGTTAGGAGTCCCTCTAGTCGAATCAATAATCAATAGAAGTTGACTTACCTGGCTCTTCAATCGACGATCTATTGTTCCCTCTTAGTTGCAGATGCCCATGCTTTGATTCGAAAGCCCTAGCTAGTGATGAATCCCCAGTAAGATCGGAGTCTTTCATTCCTCCTCCCTTCAGTCCAGTTTTAACCCATCCCAGCAACGAAGACCTTCATACTTACTGCAAGGTGAGGCTCTGCCCTTCCCCTAGAATCCACTCCGGGTCAGAGGAGCTGCTAGTCCAACTTCTTGAGCAGCCGAGATATTGAACAACGAACGAGCAAGCTACCTTGCCTCACCCTGAGATGAGAGGGAAGGTTGATTTTACTCGAATCCCGGACCTGATCTTTAATCCTACACCGGTTAATGATGCGATGGGATAAGTTTTTTTTCATCAATGCTGGCCTAGTCGAGGCTCGTCCATGCCCAATCCCAATAGACAAACCTCTGATCGCTTTATAATCCACCTGTCTTCCCCAGTCCCTGAAAGCCCTCTTATCCTTGGCCTAGCCCTCTTTATCAACTCGAGTCTGAAGTTCAGCGGCTTTCATCATTGACGAAAACCTGCGCTAATAAGACAAAGAAGTGGGGAGTCTATGCCTTTTCATAAAACTAAAAGCTTTCAGTCCTTGAATGAATCAGTAACAACGAATTCGTGGAATGAGGGATCAAGAAAGAGATAGTTAGCGCAGGAAATCGAGCACAGCTTTCGCAGCTTTTTCGTTTATTGGGAGACTGAAAGAAGGATTTGATTACGAAGAGATGGTTATGGAAAGCCTATCATGACATCGTTTATCGCGGTTCATGTGTGGCTGCTCGCTCTTGCCTTTCCTTGTCCAGCTGCTATAAGCGGCATTGCTTAGCATAACAGCTAGCATCAAACTACCAATCAATAAAGAAAGCACCTTCATGGACTGAGAACGGGGAAGCCCCTCTTCTTTTCTTGGAGTTGCGCTTTCAAGAGCGCTATAAAGACTATTCATTCCCGGAAGTAACGATCTTAATGGCTTTGAAGCCGCTAGGGATGAATCTAGGACAAATATTCTTGGTCAGCTCTCTCGTCTTTCACTGCTAGGTCAGCTAGCCTAGTTCGTAGTTGCAGGTGGGAACGTTAAATACTGCCTTCGATCCGTTGACCCGGGCAACCTCGTCCCTCATCGCTTGTTAGAGAGCTATAACTTCACCGGTGAGATTGCCAGCCAGGGGAGATCTATTTGATTGGGAAGTTCTTAGCGGATATCTAACGTGGTGAGACCAGAACCGGCGCTATTTGCGCTTTAGATTTCCGGGTTACTCTAAAGTCACTGTAATTATACATAGCCGCTCAAACCCTTCTCCCTAAAGATCCCCGCTTCCTTACACGCAGATTCACCTGCCTTCCTTTGAATCGGGCATTGAAAGCTGAAATCAAAAGACATCAAGGCCTAAGTCAGACAATGATGATCTTCTCTTAAAATAGCAAGAATAGCTTAGCTGGTGGAGGACTCTGCACCCAGTAAGGTCGACACTTTCAGTCAGGAAGATGCTTACCCAATCGGCCGAAGCATTGGCTAATCTGTTCACCCTTTATACCGACCAGCTGGGACATCGGGAGTTGCTGCACATCACTAACAATAGGCCTCAGACTGCGATCTGTAGACGAAGATATGGCAAACAAATAAAGTAGCCCTATGTTCGAATCTGACAATACCATACCATAATCAAAAGGTACAACGGCCCGAGCGACCAGACTTAACATAAATGTAGCCACTGGAGCCATTCTAAAAAGGGAGAAATTAGCACTACTTGGTGAAATATGTTCTTTTAGAATCAATTTCAAACCATCTGCTAGAGGTTGTAACAATCTGAACGATCCCACTACATCAGGACCCTTTCGACGTTGCACAAAAGCCATTACTTTACGTTCATCTAGCACTAAAAAGGCTACTCCTAGTAAAAGTGGTAGAATTATTCCAAGTATTTCAGCTGGAACTGCTATATGTACGTTTTCGATTTTCTATTCACTCATGATCTGGCCTGGTCGACCCAATCATGATATTGAAGGATGGGACCTTTTCTCGAAAAACCCTGTATCTCGACATACAGGCATTCTTTTCGATCTTGTACCTTATAGTAATAGTACACTTAACACCAACCCAATCTTTTAAAAAGGGCTGAAACTCCTATACCAGTGATACATTGACTATAACTCTAAAGGGTACGTACCACAATGTGAGATGTACTAAGGCGGAAAGCAACCCGCTTATAGCGTTCGTGACCAATCCCCATTGGTAGATCAGATGTAGAGATATAATATTTGAATCAGTAAATAATGATTGAAAGTTTTCTTTTTACTATATAGAAATGATTTTTAACTTCAAAAACATGTTATCAGATGCAGTGATATAGATATTTGAATCATTAACTTACAAAATTTCTAACATATTACTCACAAATAAAAATTACGAAAATGCTTATGAAAAAATATCTACTTGGAAAGGTCACCCCTTATTAAGAGAGGAATGCCTTGGTTAATTTATTGAAAAAATGTATTGAAAATAATCTTTAATTAAAGTTTCTTCTGAAAGATAAAAAAACGTAAATTAAAATATCATTGTTTTCTTTAAAGAAAGAATATTGGTCACCCTAATTGGCCGGGCATCCTTTTTAAACATCTTTTTTGTCAAAAAGTGACATTAGAGATGAGAAGTATTACAAATTCAACCTCGCACTTCAACATTTTAAGTATTTATGCAATCTTTTATTATATGAACTGCGTTTATTTGAAACTTTTCAAACAAGATATGGTAATCGGTAAATAAAACATCTTTTTAGAGGAGTAAATAAAACAATTTAAATTGGACCTTTGGCCCTCTTTTGTACAAAAAAACAATTTAATAACCCTGATAAGGCTAATAACTAATGACAATATTCCATTGATTGAACTTTGTATAAATTTCAACTTACACGAATATATGTTGAGAAAAGAGAAGAGAGATATGCCAAATGATAAAGGCATATTTCAATGCCTTTTTCATCATCATATGCCAAATGATATAGGCATTGGAATTTAAAATTTTAATTAACTCGTTCGTTTTCTTTTGGAGTTTCCATAATAACAAAGTGATCACACAATTAATATACGTCTATTGGAATTTCCATGGTGCTGGATTTATGATATATGCAATTTATGAAACAAATTAATTTAAAAACTTCATCATCATGCTCTCAGCTTCTAGTTCTACTACAATAGTACTACTGTATGCCGTACACAAAAGTGCTGTTACATTCTGTGGTGGAAACGAGCTAGTATTAACTGTTTTTTGTCCTAAAGCTTTGTACGTATTGAATACAAAAGTGAGTGCCATAACAATAGATTCTTGGGACCATTAGAGTGTGGTTTGAAGCTTTAGCCGCATCAACACGGTGTTAGTGAAATATTGATCCACATGGGTAGTTTATGGATGTGTCTCATTCTATTTCTCCATCATTAAAGACAAGCATGAGTTTTTTTTTTTTTTTTTTTTAAGAAAGACAAGCAATGAGTTACGAGGAGACTTTGATAGCCAGATCCAGTTATATGAGACCCGGCCTACGTATTCAAATAACTTTTTTCTCCAACTAAATAGTTGGACTCTAGTGGTAAATAAATTTTGGTTGAAGTCGATTGATCAAGAATGTATGTGTTTGATTATGGCAAAAATAATTTGTTACACTTACTTTTCTCATGGAGACTAAGAAATGATTAAACTTAATTCATTTTTTAGGTTGTGTCTACTATTTAGAGTTTATATGTTGAAATATTGTTTTATTCTTGTTGCTTAATTTAAGGGATTTAATTCATGTAAAATAGGAAAGGTGTAAATATGAGATTTCCTATTCCTATTTGTTAGCAGTAACAGCAGAATCACAGTTGTACTTCTATGTAATTATAGGCTATATAATCCTTGTACGCATTCAATGAAAATAAATCAAAAAAGAAGGGAGAAAAATATTCCTCTCAAAATCAAACTTGGTACCAGAGCTAGGTCTAAACCTAGTGCCATGAGCAAATCAGATTCCGAAGGTGATGAAACTCCAAAAGGGAATCCTGGAATCTCTACCACTAAGTCTGCTCCTGCTCCGATTATTATTCAATCAGAGAGTTCATCCTTCAATGCAGGGATTATACTCAATGAAACAAATTATGACATGTGGTCTCAGATTATGGAGATGCATCTTGCCGAAAAGGAGAAGTTATCGTTTGTTCGTGGTAACACTCAACCACCCACAGAAAAAGATGATGGATACGAGAAGTGGTACACTGACAATCAGAAAGTTAAACGGTGGCTGCTGATGTCTATGTCTCCAGATATTATGAAGCGATATATTCGCCTAAAAACCGCCCGAGATATTTGGAAAGCTCTGAAGTAGCAATAAACGTCACAAGAAAGGGGGGGTTTGAATTGTGACCCTTTTAAAATTATTCCTGAAAAACTAAACAAGTTTGTATACTCAAGAAAGTTCTTGGTAAGTGTTAGTATAAGAAGATTATGGGTTTTATGCTTGTTTTATCCTGACCAGAATGTTCTGGATCAAATATAAAATTTTGAGTTGCTTTTAGTAAGCACCAGAATGTTCTGGAGAATATAAGCAGAATGAGAAAAATGATAATTGAAATGTAAGGTACGGACCAGAATGTTCTGGAGAATGATAAAACAGTAAGGACCAGAATGTTCTGGAGAATGATTAATTAACAGAATGAGAAAATAGTAAGGACCAGAATGTTCTGGAGAATGATTAATATATGAGCAGAATGATAAAACAATATTATAGGTTGATTTTAAATGTGGGTTTATTTTAGGCAGATTATTTTATCTTGGACCAGAATGTTCTGGAAGCAGTTATATGAATTAATAAAACAATACAAGTGATTAATTTAGGACCAGAGAACTCTGGATTAATTCGATTATAATTAATTAGGACCAGAATGTTCTGGAGAGATTAATAAGTAATATTATGATAGTGATAGTGTGTGAACTTTGTGTAACGAAAATAATAAAGAGAAAGGAAGAGAGAAAAACACAGGAGAATTATCCTGGTTCACCAAACCCGGCTACTTCCAGTCCCCACACCTCGTGTGAGATTATCCACTATAGTATACTGCTAACAGAAACTTCTGACTAGCACCATAGATTCTTGATCACACCAGATCAGTCCGTTACACCTTGTATTATCAACCTCAGCAGGCTTCTACAATTCTTTGCTTTCGCACAAGAAAGGTTGTTACACTTCTTTCCCAAACTATTGTTACGAATAGACTTGAGAATTACAATACACTTTGTATGAAAATAGATGAATTTTGGATCGAATAAAATCTTCAATACATGTTTGAGATTTTACTAAAAAACTCTAAAGAGTATGATCCAAAAAGAAAGAGAGAGCTTTGAGACTTGTTTGTGAAGAGCTTTTGTATGTAGTGATGATTTTCACTTGAGAGAATATTTGCTTTCAAAACTCTTGCATTTAACTTCCAAAGCCTCTTGTATTTATAGGTGAGGAGTGTCTTGGTGACCAAGGGTGAAAATAGAGCTGTTAGACACGTTTTTTACAGCTGTCTACAGCTTCATTTGATTTCACACTTCTTCTTCAATTCTGCCAGAATGTTCTCAGAATGTTCTTATTGATTCAGCTTGCTTTGTGTTGCTTTTTGCGTGACAGGATACAGCTGTAGTGAGCTGTTTTTTGCTAAGATGAAGTGACCTTGATTATGTCACTCATTTGTACTTTGATGTCCAAGTTCATTCCACATGTGCTTTAATTCATTTCATGAGATATTTATCCTTTAATGGGCTTTTCTTTCAAATGGGTCGAAATGCTTAAGTCCCAAGATAACTTCTCAAGAGCTTTCTCATGTCATGCTTCTTTTTGCTGACTTTGCTCTTTTTGATGTATTTGCTTTGTGAATCCAGAATGTTCTCAGAATGTTCTCATGAAACAATTCTCACAAAACAAATTAGTAGATAACAAGATAAAATAAAATTAATATGTTTGTAATCTTTAAAACATCAAATAAGGATTTTGTCTCAACAATCTCCCCCTTTTTGATGATGACAAACATTTAATTTATTTTGATTTTGATTTTGAGTTTTGGAAATTTTGTTGAAAACTCCCCCTCAATTTTAGCATTCAATTTTTATATGCTATTTGAGAATATCACAAGAAACTTTGTGTTTTGATTAGAGTTTGACAGTTTATCAAATAACTCCCCCTCAATTCATGCATTCAATGTTCAAAATGTGAATTGAGAAATAAAAACAACATTTCATTAGATAGATAATGCCATTACATAAAGTTTCATCATAGTATTCAAAACATCAAAAAGACATAGTAGGCATGTTACTCGAATACTATCAATAAGTGCAGTGCATTTGAAACTTTACTTTAGACAAAATAAAGCATAATCAAAAGATAGCAAAAGTCATTTAGAGACATAATCAAAATAGTAATTATAAGTTAATAGGCAGCAGCATTTTATCCTTCCTTTGATCCAAGGTCTTTTCCTGGCCCTCCTAAGTCGTATCCCCCTAAATCATCTCCCCCTTTGTCATCACAAAAAGGTACAGGAGCAGGAGGAAGAGTTGGAGAAGAAGCATCCGAGGAGGAAGACACAGTAGGCATAGGCATGTTGTACATTGGTACAGGAAAAGGATTTTGTTCAGGTGGAGGAACATCAAACTTGAGGCTCAACACTTCAGACATCCATTTTCTTTGGATTTGCAGCTCAAGAGTGTTGTATGCCAAATGATGCATTATGGCATTATTTCCTTCAAACAGCCTAGGCAAGTCAGTCCTAGTCTTGCTCACATCTCTCTCAATTTTTGACCTTTTAGAAGGTTGTTCATTGTTATGAAACAACCTTTGGGCCATGGAAATTGTTCCAGCAAAGCGCGAAGGAAGAGAGGGGCATGTAGTTTGAATCGTACGAAACGATTCCATTTGAACAGATGACTCAAAATGAGGTTGTGAAGCAAAAAATTTGTCCACAGAGTCAGGTTGGAACAAAGCAGAGAAGTCATTTTTTGGAGGTGAAATAAACAAGTTAGCACTTTGTGTTACCTTAGAGGTTGATGGTATTTTAGTTGGGAAGCTTTGAAGAATATGCGAGGCTTGAATAGTTTGAAATAGAGACTGATTTGCAAAGTTGTCGAGCAATTCTTTATCTGCTTCCATAACAGGAGAACGTTCTCGAGAACGTTCTGGTGGAAGACATTTTTCAGCAGAAACATTTTCAGGCATAGGCTCATGAAGATCAGAATCATCTCTTTTCCTTTTCTGAGTGGGAGGAGATGAAGGAGCAGCATTTGGTTCCTGTTTCATGTGACTCACATTTTTTGGAGTAAATTTGGAATATTCAAAACTAGACTCCTCACCATCTAAAGGCACTTCAAATTTTTTGAAGATTTTTGTGAGAGCCATTCCATATGGCACGGTGAATTTTCTGTTTGGATTTTGGATGGTGTTGATCATGTTGTGGATGAGAATATGAGGTAAGTTTACTCTCTCTTCCATGAACAGATGGTACATGATCAAAAGATCATTTGCATGAACATGCTGAAAATTACCACTGCGAGGTAAAAGAGAATGTTGACACATAGCATTCAACATTTTTGGGGTAGGCAGAAGGTTTGAAGAAACTAACTCTGAAACATTTGGAAGAAAAAGAAGTTGACGTATATTTTCAAATTGAACATCAAGTTCTGTGAACCATTCTTCCCCAAACACAGTAGGACCTTCTAAAGGCAATTTAAAAATTTCAGAGAGTACCTGAGGTGTGAGACGGATCTCAACATCCTTGACCCTAGACACTATTAAGCTTTTCTCAGGGAAAACTTCTGCCATGAAGTAGAAGGCTTGTATTACCTTTGGGTAATGTCTCTCACGAATTTGAAGAAATTGAGTCCATCCTTGGACATCAGCATATTTTTTTAAGACAATTTTGTCTTTTTCCAGTTTGTCAAAGTCGAAATACCTTCCAACACCAATTGGCCTGGTACCCCATTTCTCTTTGAATTCCTTTATAAGTTCACGATCAAACAGAGGAATTTTCTTTGTATTGGAAATGGATATCTTTTTTGGAATTGGTTTTGAAGCCCTCTTGGGTTTTGGAGAACCTTCTGAAGATGGTTCAGAAGATGGTTCAGGAGACGGTTCAGGAGAAGGTTCAGGAGAACGTTCTAGGGAACGTTTTGGTTGAACGGTTGCTTTCTGTTTTCCTTTTTCTTTCAGAGTTGGTTTTGGCTTTGTCACAGAGGTTTTGAAAGAGGGTTTTGAAACAACTTTGGCATGTTTCTTGAGAGGGGAACATTTCTTAGGAGGAGGATTTTTTGGTTCCTCATCCGAATCAACAATCTCATATATAGTGGTATCTATGCTTTTGGTTTTTCTACTCCCAAACCCAGAAATAATCCTTTGAGATCTACGAGTTCTAATGTTTGGAGTGGATTTGGTTTTTTGTGGTTTAGATTTTTTGAGATGAGGGGCTGTTTGATTGAGGTTTGGAAGAGTTGCATGAGCAAGATTTTGAAGAAATGATTTATTGGAAAAGGGATTATATTCTTGAACAGGAGTTTGAGGTTTGGTGTAGATGACCATGGCAGTGTTTGGGTCAAGATCGTATGATGAAGAGTCATGATCTTTAGGAGATTGTTCTGTTTCAGGTTCAAGGTAGGTTGGCATGGGTTGTGTTTCAGAAATGTTTGATGGAGATTCTGGTGGTGTTTGAAACTGATTTGGGGAAAGGGTGAAGGAGGAAGGAGGTGATGGAGTTGGAGACGGTGGTGATGGCGGAGATGGTGGAGATGGAGAACGCGAATAAGAGGAGATGGAAGATGAAGGAGATGGTTTGACGGGAGGAGCTTTCTTACCGGTGCCTTTTGTTCTGGCCATTTTTGGTGGTGAGAGCGGCGGAGAGTGGTGGTGTTTTTTGAGAGAAAGATGGGAAGAATAAATGAAGGAAGTTAGAAGGGTAAGGCTTAAGAGAGAGAGAAGTCCGATTGGGAGGAGTGAGGGGACAAAGAAGTGGCTGATTTGACTTTAATCAATGATGGTTATTTTTTGCAAGCTGTTGCTTTTTCTAGGAAACTGTAAAAACAAGTTACTAGATATTTTTAATGAAACTATCAGTCATATTTGAAAAGGAAGCCTTTACATAGGCGTGTGCCATAAGCTTGGCAAGAGAATAATTATGAGAACATTCTTCCAATGACTCAAAATGATTTCTAAGTTTTGCAAGGATTTTTTATAACGTGCAATTTTTCTTTAATGAAATTAAAACGATCCTCAATCAATGGTTTAGTAAAGATATCAGCCAATTGATTATTTGTGTCAACAAAAATTAATTCAAATTCCTTTTTGTTAACATGATCTCTTATAAAATGATGTTTAATTTCAATATGTTTTGACCTTGAATGTTGAATGGGATTTTTTGATAAATTTATCGCACTTGTATTGTCACAAAATACTGGAATATTTGTGTACCTTATTGAAAAATCCTCAAGTTGATTTTTAATCCAAAGAACTTGAGAGCAACAGTTGGCTGCTGACACGTATCCTGCTTCTGTAGTTGACAGGGCAATAGTGTTTTGTTTTCTGCAAGACCAACTTATAAGTGCATTCCCAAGAAACTGACATGCTCCACTTGTACTTTTTCTTTCAATTTTGTCTCCAGCATAATCAGCGTCACAGTATGCTATAAGATCAAAACAAGAACCTTTGCTATACCAAAGGCCAAGATCAGTAGTACCTACTAGATATCTAAAAATTCTTTTTACAGCAGTTAAATGTGATTCTCTTGGAGAAGTTTGAAAACGTGCACATAAACCAACTGAAAAAACAATATCTGGTCTACTGGCAGTTAAGTACAACAGAGATCCAATCATTCCTCTGTATTCCTTTTCAGAAATAGTTTTTCCATTTTCATCTTTATCTAAATTTGAAGATGGATGCATGGGAGTGGCCATTATTTTGGCTTCACTCATTTTATATTTTTTGAGAAGATCTTTGATATATTTTTCTTGACAAATAAAGATTCCATTTATTTCTTGTTTGATTTGTAAACCAAGAAAGAATCTTAATTCTCCCATCATGCTCATTTCAAATTCACTTTGCATAAGTCTAGAAAAATCATCACACATTTTTTCATTTGTTGATCCAAAAATGATGTCATCAACATAGATTTGGACAATCAAAAAATTTGTTTCATCATTTTTTCTAAAAAGAGTTGTGTCTATTTTTCCTCTAGAAAAATTATTTTTGATTAAGAATGTACTTAACCTTTCATACCAAGCACGAGGAGCTTGTTTAAGACCATATAGTGCTTTTGTAAGTTTAAAGGCATGATTAGGTTTATTTGTATTTTCAAAACCAGGAGGTTGATGAACATAAACTTCCTCATTTAAGAATCCATTTAAAAAAGCACTTTTGACATCCATTTGAAATAACTTAATATTTTTATGAGATGCATATGCAAGAAGAATTCGAATTGCTTCTAACCTTGCTACCGGAGCAAAAGTTTCATCGTAATCAATACCTTCTTGTTGATTATATCCTTGTGCTACGAGTCTGGCTTTGTTTCTGACAACTTTTCCTTCTTCATCTAATTTGTTTCTAAATACCCATCTTGTTCCAATGATGGATTGATTTTGAGGTTTAGGGACAAGATTCCATACCTCATTTTTCTCAAATTGAGACAGTTCTTCTTTCATAGCTATTACCCATGATTCTTCACTTATTGCTTCTTGTATATTTTTTGGTTCAACATGTGAGATCATTGCCATGTTGTTATCATTATCTTTAAATGATAGTCTTGTTCGAACTCCATCAAATGTATTTCCAATGATTTGTTCAGGAGGATGATCACCACTGATTTTCCAACTTTTTGGAGGAGTTTGTGATGATGATGCTTGATTATGATTTTCATTGCTTGCTTGTTCTTGATTTTTCAATATTTCCTCATCATCTTCTTTGTTAGTAACAAGATTATCAAATTCATCAAAGATAATATGCATGCTTATTTCCATGGTTTGATTTCTTAGATTAAAGATCCTATATCCTTTGGAATTTGTTGCATATCCCAAGAATATCCCTTTATCTGATTTTGAATCAAACTTTCCAAGATTTTCTTTATCATTTAAAATATAGCAAAAACAACCAAAAATATGGAAATATGATATGTTAGGTTTCCTACCTTTCCAGAGTTCATATGGAGTTTTATTTAGAATTTTTCTAATTGAAACACGATTTAGAATATAGCAAGATGTGTTAATAGCTTCAGCCCAAAAATATTTTTCAACATTTGATTCATTTAACATTGTTCTTGCCATTTCTTGTAAAGTTCGATTTTTCCTTTCAACGACTCCATTTTGTTGAGGAGTTCTTGCACATGAGAAATTATGATAGATTCCTTTTTCATCAAAGAAGGTTTTGAAGGATAGGTTTTCAAATTCTCCTCCATGATCACTTCTTACAGAGATGATGTTTGAATTCTTTTCATTTTGAACGAGTTTGCAAAAATTTTGAAATGCTTCAAAAGCTTCGTCTTTATGTTTTAAAAATAAAACCCATGTATATCTGGAAAAATCATCTACTATAACAAAACCATATTGTTTTCCACCAAGACTTGTGGTTCTTACAGGACCAAATAAATCTATGTGAAGAAGTTCAAGAGGTCTATGAGTAGAGACAATATCTTTTGATTTGAAACTACTTTTGACTTGTTTCCCTTTTGTACATGCTTCACATATTTTATCTTTTTCAAAATTTATTTTAGGAAGTCCTCTAACTAGATCAAGTTGTGAAAGTTTTGAAATAGTTTTCATACTTACATGACCAGTTCTTTTGTGCCAAATCCATTTATCCTTTTCAATAGACATAAAACATGATTCGGCTGGAATGTCATCTAAGTATAAAACATAGAGGTTTTTCTTTCTAGAGCCAGAGAAAAAGATTTTTCCTGAGGATACTTGTTTTACTTCACATATGTTGGGTTTAAAGATAACCTCAAAACCACTATCACATAATTGGCTTATGCTAAGTAGATTGTGTTTTAAACCTTCAACATATTGAACATCCTCTATTTTAGCAGAGTTATTCTTACCAATAATACCTTTACCTTTGATTTGTCCTTTGTCATTATTTCCAAAGGTCACTAGTCCTCCTTCCTTTTTTATGAAGGAGATGAAACACTGCTTATCTCCTGTCATGTGTCTTGAACAGCCACTGTCCAAGTACCATGGCTTTTTCTTTGCATTTTGAGAAGATTCCTGCATTTTGATTTATTTGTTCCTTAGGTACCCATGATTTTTTGGGTCCTTCAATGTTAGTGTTCTTAAGCTCAAGATGTTTAATCTTGAGAAAACAATTTATTTCTAGATGACCCATTCTTTTGCAATACAAGCATTTCTTCCTTGTTGTTTGGAGAGAACGTTCTTGATTTTGGAAAGAATGTTCTGGTTTTATTGTAAAAGAATGTTCTGGTTTAGCGTGTGCTGCTCTTTTCTTATGAAAGCAAAAGGTTTCAAGATGTCCATCTTTGTTACAAAATGAACACTTCATTTTGTCTTTTTCAGGCACAAAGAAGTTTTCATAGTTTCTTGGTCTTTTGGAAATATCAAAACCTAAACCAGCTTTATCAAATATTCCAACCTGAGAATCTATTATTTTCTGAAATGTTTCAGTTGATCTTATAAAGCATTTGAGATCATTTCTTAGTTCTTTGACTTCATTTTTTAGCATAATATTTTCAGTAACTTTAGAGGTTTCTGGAATTTTATTTTTGCCAAAATTCTTTAATTTTTCATTTGCTTGAAAATATGAGTCTTGCAAACTTTGAATAATTTTCTTTTGATCATTATTCAAGTTTTGAAGTCTTTCCTTTTCTTCTTTTAATTCAATGATTTCTTTTTGTAAAGAATAACATTTGTTTGTAAGAAAGTTTGAATTAAATAAAAGACTATCACATTTATTTTCTAATTCTTTGTATAAAATGGGTTGGTCGAATAAAATTACCTCTTCGTTGTCTGAGTTTGCCATTAGTCCCAAATTTGCTTCTGTTTCTTCATCTCCTTCTTCTGATTCGTCCAGGTCATCCCATGAAATCAAAGATTTTTTGTAGGGAGGTTTCTTTTGATTCTTTTTGTTTAATGGACATTCATTTTTGTAATGTCCCTGCTTGTTGCATCCAAAACATGTTACTTGACTTTTGTCAGTTTCAATTTTTGAGTTGTCTTTTCTATTTGGAAAGTATCTTTTTATTTGATCTCTTCTTCTCATCATTCTTTGAATCTTCTTTGAAATGAGAGCAAGTTCCTCTTCTGCTTCTCCTTGGATAATTTGTTCTTCTTCGTCTTCCTTGATTTCCTCACTTTGTGAAGATGCTTCATTTTGATTGTTTTGGGTATCTTGAGAGGCTTTGAGGGCAATCATTTTTCCCTTTCTTATTGGCTTGTCTCCTTGGAGTAGAACTTCATGAGCTCTTAGTGAACCAATAAGATCTTCTAAGGCTAAGACATTTAAGTCTTTTGCTTGAGTGATTGCTGTAACCATTGGTCTCCATGAACTTGGGAGACATCTTAGGATTTTTCTGATTCTTTCGTAAGTTGAATATATTTTACCCAGAGATCTTAACTCGTTTACGATAGATGTAAATCTGGAATACATTTCATCAATGTTTTCCTCTTCACTCATTTCGAAAACTTCAAATTTTCTCACTCCAATATCTATTCTTGTTTCTTTTACATGGCTGGTTCCTTCATGATGAATTCTTAATGTGTCCCATACACTTTTTGCATTATCGCATTCATCGACTCTTTCACTTTCTTCATCACTTAGAGCGCATGAAAGAAAGAGTTGAGCTTTAGAGTTTAGGAGTACCTTCTTTTTATCATCATCAGTCCATGAGGCCTCAGGTTTGATGGTTACTACTGCTGTAACAGCATCAGTGGTTGATGGTACAAAGTTTCCTTCAGTGACAACTTTCCACATGTCTACATCTTGAGACTTTAGGAATAGTTGCATTTTTCCTTTCCAAAAGTAGTAGTTTTTTCCATCGAAGAATGGAGGTCTTGTACATGACAGACCTTGTGGAATGTATGTTTCTTTTGACATTGCTTCTTTCTGAATCTTTTCCTCTAGCACGTGTTAAGTGCTTTGATTTTTTAGAGACCGAGCTCTGGTACCAATTGAAGTAGCAATAAACGTCACAAGAAAGGGGGGGTTTGAATTGTGACCCTTTTAAAATTATTCCTTAAAAACTAAACAAGTTTGTATACTCAAGAAAGTTCTTGGTAAGTGTTAGTATAAGAAGATTATGGGTTTTATGCTTGTTTTATCCTGACCAGAATGTTCTGGATCAAATATAAAATTTTAAGTTGCTTTTAGTGAGCACCAGCATGTTCTGGAGAATATAAGCAGAATGAGAAAAATGATAATTGAAATGTAAGGTACGGACCAGAATGTTCTGGAGAATGATAAAACAGTAAGGACCAGAATGTTCTGGAGAATGATTAATTAACAGAATGAGAAAATAGTAAGGACCAGAATGTTCTGGAGAATGATTAATATATGAGCAGAATGATAAAACAATATTATAGGTTGATTTTAAATGTGGGTTTATTTTAGGCAGATTATTTTATCTTGGACCAGAATGTTCTGGAAGCAGTTATATGAATTAATAAAACAATACAAGTGATTAATTTAGGACCAGAGAACTCTGGATTAATTCGATTATAATTAATTAGGACCAGAATGTTCTGGAGAGATTAATAAGTAATATTATGATAGTGATAGTGTGTGAACTTTGTGTAACGAAAATAATAAAGAGAAAGGAAGAGAGAAAAACACAGGAGAATTATCCTGGTTCACCAAACCCGGCTACTTCCAGTCCCCACACCTCGTGTGAGATTATCCACTATAGTATACTGCTAACAGAAACTTCTGACTAGCACCATAGATTCTTGATCACACCAGATCAGTCCGTTACACCTTGTATTATCAACCTCAGCAGGCTTCTACAATTCTTTGCTTTCGCACAAGAAAGGTTGTTACACTTCTTTCCCAAACTATTGTTACGAATAGACTTGAGAATTACAATACACTTTGTATGAAAAGAGATGAATTTTGGATCGAATAAAATCTTCAATACATGTTTGAGATTTTACTAAAACACTCTAAAGAGTATGATCCAAAAAGAAAGAGAGAGCTTTGAGACTTGTTTGTGAAGAGCTTTTGTATGTAGTGATGATTTTCACTTGAGAGAATATTTGCTTTCAAAACTCTTGCATTTAACTTCCAAAGCCTCTTGTATTTATAGGTGAGGAGTGTCTTGGTGACCAAGGGTGAAAATAGAGCTGTTAGACACGTTTTTTACAGCTGTCTACAGCTTCATTTGATTTCACACTTCTTCTTCAATTCTGCCAGAATGTTCTCAGAATGTTCTTATTGATTCAGCTTGCTTTGTGTTGCTTTTTGCGTGACAGGATACAGCTGTAGTGAGCTGTTTTTTGCTAAGATGAAGTGACCTTGATTATGTCACTCATTTGTACTTTGATGTCCAAGTTCATTCCACATGTGCTTTAATTCATTTCATGAGATATTTATCCTTTAATGGGCTTTTCTTTCAAATGGGTCGAAATGCTTAAGTCCCAAGATAACTTCTCAAGAGCTTTCTCATGTCATGCTTCTTTTTGCTGACTTTGCTCTTTTTGATGTATTTGCTTTGTGAATCCAGAATGTTCTCAGAATGTTCTCATGAAACAATTCTCACAAAACAAATTAGTAGATAACAAGATAAAATAAAATTAATATGTTTGTAATCTTTAAAACATCAAATAAGGATTTTGTCTCAACAAGCTCTATCAAAGGCCTTTTATGATGGAGCAGATGAACTGCAAGTTTTCACGTTGAATCAAAGGGCTTTCTCTTCCAAACAGAACGGAAAATCAGTTTCTGTTTATTATGGAGAATTGGTTGAAATTTTCAGTGAACTGGATCATCGGGACAAGGTGATTATGGAATGCGAAAAAGATGTTGCTGCTTATGACAAGTCAGTTCAGCGACAACGGGTGCACATATTCCTTGCTGGTTTGGATGGTGAATTCGAACAAATCCGTGGTGAAATCTTGCGCAAAGATTCAGTTCCTGAGTTAGAAGAATGCTACTCAATGGTCCGCCGCGAGTTTGTTCGACAAACAACTATGAGCGGAGAACTTGAAAAGTCCGAGGCTTCAGCTATGGTGAGCAGGAACAAAACGAACCAGAATGTTTTTCCTCAAAAACAACAAGATCAGACAAGGGGCAACTACTTCAAAACCCCCACGGGTCCCTCCAAGTCTAACCTTAAGTGTACTCATTGTGACCAATCTGGTCATACTAGAGATAGTTGTTTTGAGCTTGTAGGATACCCAGAATGGTGGGATCATAACCGTGACCAGCGAAAGAAGCATTCATACAAAAATTCCGCTGCTCCAGTTGTAGAGAAAAAAACTGATATGGAAGATACTGCTGGGAAAAGCTCAGCTTTGATAGCAACAGGAGGTAATGGTGGTAAGGTTTTAAATTCAGTTGCATTTGTTTCTAATAGTACATGGATAATTGATTCCGGAGCCACCGATCATATGACATTTGATTCTAGACAAATCTCATCTCTTACATCTTCCTCACAAAATTTTATTTCCACTGCTAATGGTTCCTCAGCACTTGTCATTGGGGAAGGGGCTTTATCTCTCACTGATACTTTGAACTTAAATTCTGTTTTAGTTGTCCCATCTTTAGCTTATAACCTTTTGTCAGTTTCTAAAATTACTACTGCTTTATCTTGTGTTGTGATTTCTTGGCCTGAATATTGTGTTTTTAAGGACATCCAAACGAAGCAGACGATTGGTTATGGTACTAGACAAGGGAATTTGTATTACCTGAACTTGGAGCCACATAGCTCAACTCAGTTACAACGAGCCTTAACAGCAGACAATATTGAAGAAAAAAGGAGAAAATCGGAGATTTGGCTATGGCATCGACTTTTAGGACATGCTTCTTTTGGATACCTTAGAAAATACTTCCTAAGTTATTTAAAAATTTTGATGTTTCAAGTTTCAAGTGTGATGTTTGTGAACTTGCAAAGAGTCACCGTGTTTCATTTCCATTAAGCATGAATAAAAGTTTGATTCCTTTTATGGTTTTACACTCTGATGTTTGGGGTCCATCGAAGGTGGCTACCTTAGGTGGATCCCGATGGTTTGTTACTTTTATTGACGATTATACTAGAATGACTTGGGTATGTTTAATGAAATCCAAAAGTGAAGTTAATTTGTTGTTTCAAAAATTTCATAAAATGATATGTACGCAATACAATGTCAAGGTGCGAGTTCTACGTAGCGACAATGGGGGAGAATATTTAAGTTCTGAATTTCGGCAGTACCTGGAAGCACAAGGAATTGTTCACCAAACTACTTGCCCTGACACACCCCAACAAAATGGAGTAGCTGAAAGAAAAAATCGTCATTTGTTGGAAGTTGTCCGCGCTTTATTGATAGAATCTCATATGTCGTTGTCTTATTGGGGAGAAGCACTTACCTCAGCAACATATTTGATCAATAGGGTTCCTTCTAGCACTATTGATTTTCAAACACCATTACAAGCCCTTGCTAAAGCAGTCATTGCACCGACTGCCCCAAACTTGACTCCTCGTGTATTTGGTTGTGTAGCATATGTGCACCTTCATAAGCATCAACGAAGCAAACTAGCTCCGCGTGCTTTGAGATGTGTTTTTCTAGGATATGCTGCCCATCAAAAAGGATACCGATGCTATCATCCTCCAACTAAGCGAATGTTTATTACATTAGATGTTGTTTTCCATGAAAACTTCATGTATTTTTCCTTCGAGTCAGACCTTCAGGGGGAAAAACAAAAGGAAGTTCTAACTCTAGATCATGATATTCATGTACATGAGAAAACAACACTAACACCACAAGAAGTGGTAGGTATTATTAGTGATGATAATCAAGAAATGGGAATGGAGGTTCCAATACTCTCTGAAATATCAACATCATCACAAGATCTTCAAGAAGAAATGGGTAATGAAATAATAGGTAATGAAGATGCACCACCCCAAGAAATTGTCGTACCAAACCAATCGTTAGCTGAGGATGCCCTTGATTTAGCGTCTGAACCATCAAAAAGGCAACTTCCACCACGACAAAATAGAGGTATCCCTAAGTCTAGTTATGAACCTGAAATTTCTAGTAGAGCTAGATATCCAATGAACCAATATGTGTCTAACCATCGTTTGTCAGAATCAAACAAGTCATTTGCAAATCAATTATCTATTGTATCTATTCCTAACAGTGTGCAGGAAGCATTATTGGATCCAAGGTGGACAGCAACTATGAATGAGGAGATGAAGTCCTTAAATAAGAATAATACTTGGGAACTCGTTGATAGTCCACCAGGAAAGAAAATAGTTGGATGTCGATGGGTTTATACAGTTAAGTACAATGCAGACGGTACGATAGAGCGCTTCAAAGCAAGGTTGGTGGCTAAGGGATATACCAAACCTACGGAATTGACTATACATACACATTTGCACCTGTAGCTAAAGTAAATACAATTCGAGTTTTGTTATCTCTAGCAGCAAACTTGGATTGGCCATTACAACAATTTGATGTGAAGAATGCATTTCTTCATGGAGAATTGTCTGAAGAAGTCTACATGGAACTTCCTCCGGGGTGCAAGATACCAGAAGCATATGATAAAAGTGTGTGTAAATTAAAGAAATCATTATATGGGCTAAAACAATCTCCAAGAGCATGGTTTGGAAGGTTCACAAAATCTATGAAAGAGTTTGGCTATAGTCAAAGTAATGCAGACCACACTTTATTCATAAAGAAACACCAAGGTAAAATCACTGCACTTATTGTTTATGTTGATGACATGGTAGTTACTGGGAATGATGATGAAGAAAGAAAGGCTCTCCAAAGCTACTTATCTAAGTCATGCGTATTCTGAGATATTTGAAATCAGCTCCAGGGAAGGGAATTTTATTTTCAAAAAATGAAAATCACCAAAATGTGAGAGTATATACAGATGCTGATTGGGCTGGATCTTTAGATGATAGAAAATCTACTTCAGGTTACTTCACCTTTGTAGGAGGTAACCTTGTTACATGGAGAAGCAAAAAACAGAATGTTGTTGCACGCTCAAGCGCAGAGGCTGAATTTAGAGGAATGGCACTCGGGTTATGTGAAGCATTATGGTTAAAACTACTACTTTCAGATTTGGGATATCCACCGAAACTACCAATTCTGCTATATTGTGACAATAAAGCCGCATGTGACATAGCTCATAATCCGGTTCAACATGATCGTACTAAGCATGTGGAAGTAGACAGATTTTTCATCAAGAAGAAATTGGATGAAAAGATATTGGAGTTACCTAGGATTCGTTCAGAGGATCAATTAGCCGATATTCTAACTAAGGCAGTTTCAAGTCAAGTGTTCTCAAAGGTTGTGAGCAAGTTGGGCATGTGGGATATCTATGCACCACTTGAGGGGGACTGTTGAAATATTGTTTTATTCTTGTTGCTTAATTTAAGGGATTTAATTCATGTAAAATAGGAAAGGTGTAAATATGAGATTTCCTATTCCTATTTGTTAGCAGTAACAGCAGAATCACAGCTGTACTTCTATGTAATTATAGGCTATATAATCCTTGTACGCATTCAATGAAAATAAATCAAAAAGAAGGGAGAAAAATATTCCTCTCAAAATCAAACTTTATATTGGTCCCTTAACAAAAACAAAGGTTTATATCTATCATCTAATTTGATTAAAGTTGTGTAAAGTTAGTCTTTTCCATCTAACTAATTATAGTGTCAACTTTTGTTGTTGTGTCATATGATGTGTAAATTAACATTGTAACTCTTCTTCTCCCAATTTATCTTTTCCTCTATCTAAACAAATTAGGGTTCTCCATTTATAATATTACAGCATGCAAATTCAATTTCTATAAAGTTCATTCGAACCCATCTTCTCAATTTTATTCTATCCCAACTTCATTTAATAATACCCATAATTCTACAAAGTTTTTCTCAATTTCATCTATATGGATAATAGTACTACCCAATGAGTTTGGACAAAATTAGGGTTCACTTGAATCCCTCTTTTGACACTTTCCATGAAGAAGATGAAGGGATGGAACAACTTTTTATTGTTGAAATACAGAGATTAGAAGCATAAATAAACAATCGGTCATTGATAGATACTCCTTCTGTTTTAAAATGAGTGTTGTTTAAGGTTTTTACATACAAATTTAAAAATGTAATAATGATGTCAAAACACTTGACAATTTTACGAAACTAACCTTATTTACTATTGATTTAATGTTTTGGAAGCAATATACACTCAATTAATTAGAGGGTACAATTGGAAGTAAAATAATAATTTTACATTGAAAATTTCAAGTGACATTCATTTTGAAACATTTTTTTTGCTAAAACGACACTCATTTTGAAACGGATGGAGTGTATTTATTGTTTGCTTCGATGAAGAAATGAATGAATTGAAATGATTTTAGTTCAACTTGTCATGAATTGCGTAAGTTCGCGCGCGCGAAATGAAATGTAATTAAAAGTGTTGCTCACCCGAGGTGTGTGTGGGTGTTTAGGATTAAATATGTTTTTGGTCCCGGTAAATATCAACTTTTCATCTTAGTTCCTCTAAAATTTTACTTCGACTTTTAATCCCTATAAAATTTTCAATCACCACTTTTGGTCCCTAATTTTAAATCAATTCACGTGTAGCATTTGTACTTTTTAATCCATGTTTTGTTAAAAAAATCTAATTTAGTTTGAGTTAAAATAGAGGGTAAAACTGCATTTAAGCCAAAAATATATAAACATTTTATCTTTTTGAATGACACCAACAAAATCGTATTCTTATAGTTAAATTTGTTTAAGGGTATAATTGTAAATGAAAAAACCAGCCCAAAATCATATATTCTATTTATATATACTAGCGAAAAGACGGGCACTCACGTGCCTGTCTTTCCGTTCTTTTTATTCCGCTAACGTTTAAAAATTATGAACGGTGTTTTTTATGAAATTTTGATTTGATTAAAAGTAAAAATATAAATGATTTTGCTTTCAAATTATAACAAATCAAAATAATCATGATTATCTATTTCAATGACACCAACTATATAACAAAAAAATATAATCTAAATTTGGACTATCAATCTTATTATTTAGGGCACAAAGCCCTCCAGAAGGGCTTGGCGCCCTTAAGCAAGGGTTCAGTGCCCTCCACAAGGGCCAACTAGGCCTTAAGCGAGCCCGCAAGGGGCGCTGCCTCAGAGAGCTTCTAGAAGCCTCTAGAACGCTCCAGAACGCTCTAAGCGTGGCTTTGGGCCCAAGCTACTTGGGGCCAAAGCCACGGGAAACCAAGCTCACACAGGGCTATAAATACCCACTTGAGAGGCATTCTCAAGGCATCACTTAAACAGACTAAACCCTAGTTTTCTAGATTGTACTATCTGCAAGTACAAATTTTTTTTTTTAATGACACCAACAACAATTTTGATTATAGAAAAAGTTGTTTAAGGGTATAATTGGGATAATAAAAATGTAAGTATAGATATATTCATCTAGTTTGTTACACTTTATTAAAGGATAATGGAAAAAAAAATTGGACATATATATACTCATATTGTGTTTGTTACACTTTTATCTTAATATTTGAATTTACTCTTATCTATTTGTTATATGTGTTATTTGTATTCAAAATTGAGGGTAATTTTGGAAAGAGAAAAAGACAGCCCAAAAGAACCAAAACATGCTATTTTTTTATATATAGTATTTTCTTTATATATAGTATAGATAATATAGATAAACTAGAAACAAATAAAATAAAAGGAAAGATACTACTAAAACCAAATTTATAACCTAAATCATTTGGTTTTATTTTTTAAATAAGATAAGAATAAAACTAACCTAGCTAAAAACTTGTAAAATATAAACAACTTAATCCTACATAAAAGGAAAGTAAAACTACTTAATTTAAATTGATATGACTTACCCTAGAAAATAGAAACTAACACGAAAAAATAGAAACTAAACCCTAAAAGATAAAAATTTGAAAATAATAAAATAAAAAACAAAATAAAATTTTAAACCTAAAAATAAAATAAATGTAAAGCAAACTACCTCCTCGAAAATATCAACAATCCGTGATAGTGGCGTCAAAAACTTGATGAATAAATTCGTTAAATGCACCAACCCATTTTTAAATAAAATCGTCTCTACATGGATTAACGTTTCAAATAGGCAACTAGATAAACTTATTAAAATAGTAAATTAAAACAAATTAATGGGGGGAGTTTGTGAGTTTGATTTGATTATGCAAAAAAGAAATTGAGTTGATTGCAGAAAATGAAAGGCTTTGATTGCAAATTTTAGCATCGATTAAGATTCTTCAAATCCCCTTTATTTCCTTGTTGGAATAATGCAAAAAATTACCAGTTATGAAATAAGGGTTCTATTTAAGTGGTTAGTTCGGTAGGATCTAATGTCCTCTAGATGTCATGTTGCTCCTCAATCACCCTAAAGGTTGTGCGTGCGATATGGTAAAGGGTCGTCAATCCTCTAGGTTTCCATATGCGGTTGCTATGTTATTTAAGGCTGAGACTTGCACTCTCATAGGTAATTGAAACATAATCATAGTAGAAATTCCTAAATTTTCATATAAAGGAACCATTTTTACCTACGAATCTTAGAATTTCACCACATACCCTTAGTTCTCCCTAGTCGATTAAATGGATAGGTCTAACCCTATCTTACCAAGAGGAGAGAATAAAATTCATATGCAATGATTCAGAAATTGCAGCTCTTCAACCTATTTCTAAGTTCAATCAAACTTCCTAAGTATGTCAAACTCCATAGGGTTGTAAAAGCATTATGCCTGATGCATACAAAAATTAAATAGATCTTCAAAGATAATTGAATAAAAGACTTTAATTAATGAAATCCAATAAACAAATAGATGTTCATCGTAGAACCCTAATAAATAGGTGTTTAGTTATTCATGATAACTAAAGACAAATTACATAAGAAATAAAACATACTCTAAGAACAAAGGTTGAGGAGAGACTCCTCCATTGACGCTCTTAGTGCTTGCCTTCCACCTGAACCACCAAATTCTGAATGAGTATTTGTGAATAAATGTTCTTGTATTTATAGGCAAGTTTACAACTGGGTTTGGGTTGAAAATCTGGGTTTTTTCCCCAAATTTGCATAGAAAAAACATCATTTAACTGTTTTTTTTTCCTGAAACCGCATGCGCCACGCGCATGGGGGACGCACGCCGCGCGTGACAGCTAAAAAGATAGTTTTTGTTCTATGTTTCACGTGCCTGGCGGTGTGGCTTCAGCCTTAGTGTTGTCTATATGTTTGCCACCGTATGTGTGTGTGTGTGTGTGTGTGTCTATATATATATATATATATATATATATATATATATATATACACCATGTGGGCATATCAAGTGAGAATGATATTTTTATGTGAGAATGGTAGGAATGATTTTCAGCCTTTGAATTAAAAACTAATGGTTGAGATTTAAATGCTCTATTAAAACAACCATGTGCTTCTTCTTCTTCTTCTTCCCTCACGCGCATCTCTTTTCTTCTTCCAGATAGCTACAAACAAAACCCTTTTTACCAAATCAAATTCAATCACAGATCCATTAATCTTCTTCTAGATAGCTACAAACGAAACCTTTTATTTTGTAGATTTTTTACTTCTATGTTTTTTCTCTTTTGTCTCAATAAATGGAAAGTTGAAGAAAAGGGTTTCACTGTTTCCATTTCTGTTTCTAGCGATGGAACGAGCACCACTTCTAACATAAAGTTAATGTTTCACGGCTACTTATAACATGCTTCTTTGGTTCTTCCTCAGTTTTTTATAATCGGTGGCTGCTATTTCATAACTTGAGTTCCTAAAATGATTTTCTCTCTATAAAGTTAATGTTTCACGGTTGTCTTTGAATATGTCTATGGAGAGGAGAATAAGAATAAATGGAATGAACCGGATAAAAACGAGATGAAGAAAAGAGATGCGCGTGAGGGAAGAAGAAGAAGAAGAGGCACATGGTTGTTTTAATAGAGCATTTAAATCTCAACCATTAGTTTTTAATCCAAAGGCTGAAAATCATTCCTACCATTCTCACATAAAAATATCATTCTCACTTGATATGCCCCCTATATATATATATATATATATATATATATATATATATATATATATATATATATATATATATATATATATATAATTTTAGATTGTTTATATGATATAATTATTAAATATGAATTGTAATCCATGTTAGGTTCATTTATGTCCCTACTCCTCGTTTAAGTGATAGACTTTGTGCTGATTTAGTTCAATGTTTAATGGAATGGAACATCGATACAAAATTATCAACTATCATTCTGGATTTGATAGTAAAGGATGATTTAGAAGTGCTGAAAGATGGGATAGAAAGGATTAGGGACATAAAGTCTCTAATTGGAGTATCACCCATGATATAATGGGAGCTGCTAATGTCTTGGATCCTAGATACAAAATGGATTTAGGTAAAATACCTCTTTTGGTCCTTTAAGTTTGACAAAAATACCGGATTGGTCTTTTATACCCTTTTGAGAAGAAATTTGAAACATAAAAACTTAAAAAACTTTAAATATGTGCATTAAATTAACAACTTAAAGGACCTATTTGAAACTTAAAAAAACGGACCTATTTGAAACTAAGAAAAACTTAACGAACCTATTTAAAACTTTAAAAACTTAAAGGAATAACGCGGTATTTTTGTCAAACTTAAAGGACCAAAATATGTATTTTGTAATGGATTTACTTGAGTATTATTATGAAAAATTGTATGAACGAGACTCTGTTGAGCAAGTTAAGAGGATCCGACAATTGTGTTATGAATTAATTTTTGATTATCAAATGAAGTTCAATCAAGACACTTGTGGTGACTCGTCAATGTTGGAAGCTAGTCGGGTGGCTAATGATGGTTTAGATGATTATGATGCATATGTTCAGAAGAAAAAAAGAGCTAAAACTTCATTAGTTAGAACTGAGGTGGATCATTATTTGGAAGAGGAAGTTTTACCGTGAAGTCCTCATTTTGATATTCTATTGTGGTGGAAGTTGAATGGTAAATATCCAACACTCCAAGCAATTGCAAAAGATATTTTAGCAATTCATATTTCTGCAGTAGCTTCTGAATTCACATTTAGTACTAGCGGTCATATCTTAAGCCCGCATCGCAGTTGACTTCATTGGACAACTTTAGAGGCTTTGATCGATGTGTGATAGAAGCTGGTTATTGAGTACCAAAAACAGTGGTATGCTTTTATACAGTTCTTTCAATTTATATATCTTATGAAATGACAAATAGTTTTGTATTTGTTAACTAATTATTATTTAAATTGTACCGCATTTCATTTTTATAGGTGGCATGAGTTCTAAATTAAGCAATGACTATGCTAGTTTACTTGATGAAATAGAACCTGAGGATGAAGGTGAGATTTTCCTTCCATTTATTTATCATTACTAGTTTCTAGTGTGGAGTGTGAAGTGACTTATTTATTACTAGTTTGTAGTGTTGTTTTATTTTGTATAAGGAGGTTACATTTACAACATAAAGAGGTTATCTATTTTAACTAACTTTGATCTAGTTCGTAGTGATTTAGTTTTGAAGGAGCATTGGTTCTGTTTTGGAAAGGAGTGTTTTTCTCTTAAAAGTCTGGTGGTTTATTTGTTTTGGTTAGGTGGTTATAGTTGTGATGATTAGTGTTGTAATTTCTTGTGCAATTTTATCAACATTGTCGCGTCGAATTTCGGATGTCAAGCTATGGACTAGCATTGAATCACTAATTCTAAATTACGACTGAACTTTTAATTTTTCGGGGAAAAAAGGAAAAAAGTTCTAAATTACCTTGAGAAAAGATTTTAGGTTCGAAAGTCGATTATGCGAGGGGAAGGTATTAGCACCCCTCACATCCGTTGTACTCAACGGGAACCTCTTAGTCGGCTTAGGCTTAAAATGCTTCGATGTTTTACTTACGTGTTTATACAAGTATAAAAGGAGATATATAAAAACATAATGCGGGATGAAGAAAGAGATAAAAACAAACGAAAGGGAAAAACAGGTTTTTTATTAATGGGCTTGACAAGATGTCGATCTTGCTCCTACGTATCTCCCGGTAGTCGGAGAATTCAAAGCGTACGTAGTTCTTTGGTAGAAAACGTTTGTATGTTGGTTCGTTTTAGTTAAAAAAAGATTTGATCGCGTCCGAGCGAAAAAAGTTTGAAAAAAGAAAAAGTAATGAAAGTAAATGTCAACTGTTCGGGTTGCTGCCGAACTGGCCATTGACGACAAGAAAATAAAAGTAAATGTCAGCTGCTCGGGTTGTTGCCGAACTGGCCACTGACGACAATGCATGAAAGTAAATGATTTGATGAAAAAAAGTTTTCCACTCGGACTTGAACAAAGATTTTTAAAAACGTACGAAGACGTACAAAGTTTTAAAATGGAGAAAGATGGACGCTAGGCGATAAACTCGCGCAAGGCGTGAATGTTTTAAAAGGAGTAAACAAAAGACAAACGCACCGAGGCAAAAAATTCGCGCAAGGCGTAAAAAGGTTTAAAATAAACGCGCAAGGCGCGAAAGGTTCGGATTGACCACAAGGGCCAAGAAAAGGGTAAAAATGGCCACAAGGGGGCCAAGGGAATGTTGAGCGTACTAGACGCGTCAAGGGTGGAATGACGATTGCCCGAGCGACGAGACATACGTCACGCATTCGTGCAACCGAGGTTTGGGGAGACATACGTCAAGCCATTCCCGTTTCATTCAAGTTTGGTTTTGTCACCCGGAGAAATCTCAAAGGGGACCAAAGCTTTAAAAGGAAAGTTGTAAAAGAAAAGCAAACACGAACAAATTTGTTGTTCGATCTTATTAAAAATCATGAACGTTACTTGTTGCTTAAGTTATTGAAACTCAAGAACGAGTTTGGTTCAAGTTTGAATGGCAAACACAATCATAAAATATGCAAAAATTGGAAAGTTCACAAGTTCGGCTCAATTCGAGCTTGGTTTTAAAAAGAATGAGCAAGCTCGGCTTAAGTTCGCGTTTGGATTGAAAATCATGAACAACATGGTTGTTCAAGTTTGTTTTGAAATGTACGAACTTAGCTTGTTGCTCAAACTTGGTTTTGAAAATATTAAAGAACATAACTTGTCTCACAAGTTACTCAAAATTTGTCGCACGAACTTGTGAAATCTTCAAAGTTGTGCATGATTATGAATTGGATTTGGACCAAAATGGTTTTAACCCTCTTTAGGTTCTGAATCAAGGGCTAGAATCCCAAAAATTTGACATTTGAATGCCTGATTCATGTTCTGAGTTTCATATACTTCGCAGAGCAACCAGAACTTGGCTCTGCGAAGTCAGGTTCTGGTGTGTTCGCAGTGCGAGCAATACTTTGCTCTGCGAAGTATACGAATTTTCAAACTCAGAAGCTGTTTCTGAGCAGAAGTTCAGAAACTGCTTCTAAGCAAGATTCAGAACCTAAAGGAGGTTAAAAAGCTTGACAAAATGGAAGAAAAAGAGGTGGAAAATCACAGTTTTAAAGCTTGGCCCCTTTGAGGTCCTTTTTGAGGTTCAAAAGAGGTTTTTGTTCACAAAGTGAAATTGGACAAAGCAAGATATGCAAACAGCAAACACAATAGAAAATAAGGATTATAGGAGACTTACAGAACTCCTAGCAATGCTTGAACAAGATTGGAAGTGGCTTGCTTGCTTTGTGAGAGGTTATGAACAAAGTTCTAAGTGTTTGTGATGGACTGATTTTTGTGCTGCAATGCAAGGGATTTTTGTGTGGATTTCGTGTGTATTGGCTCTCTGAATTGGTCTGTTTTTTGTGTTTTTAACTGGTTTCAATGTATATAATCCTTGGGCCTTGGCATTCCTTTTATAGGCCAAAATGCAAATCTTTGTAATGATGAACAATGATGAACAAAATCCTAAAACACTAGCTGATTTGGGCTAAATTCAGGCTAGAACACTTTGCATTTAATGCTAATGGATAGAACTTGCTTTGCCTTGTGCCAAGGGGCAAGGTCTTGACTGATCTCAGCCACAAATGCCATTGATTCTAGAAGGTAATGATGGTAAAAACTGTAAAACAGGGCAGCTGCAAAAGGGATGATTCTTGGGATCAATCCTTGCAATCTTGGAAGGTCAAACAATCAAAACGTGTACTGCCATGTACAGGGAGATTGGGGGAAGCAAAATGAGCATGTGGGCTTATGTGTGGGAGGAGAAATCCAAGTCAAAACAGGGCACATCAAACAGCTTTTTTGCAACAAAAACCACTTGTGATTGACTGGTTTTGGCAGGGAAAAAGGGAAGGAAAGGGATCAAGCAGCTGGCTGGCAAGTTTAGGTTGGGTGAGGGGTCAATTTGGAGGGACAAAAGCTGACCAAGGATAGCCAATTTGTTTGATCACATGAGAGGTTGGAAGAAAATCCTTCTTTCCTTTTACCTTTAATGTCACACATTAAATCTTGCCTTGCTGCACCAAATCAGTCACAAAACAGCAATAATAAAAGTAATAATGCTACTAATAACAATTGTACTTGAAAACAAAAAAGATAAACCCATGTATAAAAATCTGCAGAAAATTTCGCAGAGGTCGCAGTGCGAAGGTGATTTCGCACTGCGAACTCCACTTTTTTTTATTTTTGTATTAAAAAATAAAAAGGTGAAAAATGAGTAAAAATAAATAATAATGATAATGATAAATGCAAAATGCAATTGATAATGAAAATAAAATAGTAAATGACAATAATAATAATAAAAATGATGATAATAAATAAAACTTAATAATATTAAAAGATAAAGAAACTAATAGTAATAAAATAATAATGATATTATTAAAGAAAAATAAAATAAAATAACATTAATAATTATAAGGATAATGATGATGATAATAAAATATTATAGCAATAATAAAAATAATAAAAGGTAAAAATAAATAATGAGATAATAACAAATAAAACACATAAAAAATATAAGTAAAAAAATGGGGTATGACAAACATGTTATAATTATTTGTACTTGTTATTCTCAATTTTATCAATTTTAATGTTTGTATTTTAACTTATATATTTTTTATAGGTGAAATATTGGCTAGTGGTGTTACTTCCCTCTTTGAAGACGGTCAATAGTATTTAGAGAAAAGAGAAAGAAAAAAGACTACATTGGTGTTGGCAACTTATCTAGCTACTTGCGTTAGCAATTTCAAATGATTCTTATCTACTTGTATTAACAATTTCAATGAACAAGGATGTAGAATGTTCTTGGTTATATGGTTGTTTTGATGGTAGTTTTGAATATTCTTATATACTGGTAGTATATTATTTGGTTTTGATAAATTTGATATTGGTTTTGATAATTTGGACTATGAGTTGTATGGTTACCACATGGATATTTTGGTCTGTACTTTATTTGAAATAATTTTATTGTATGTTTGTTAGGGTTTGGATGAATTTTGGGTTCAGGTTAGGTTTTAGATTGGGCCAAGGGATTATATTTATTAAAAAATTTGAATCCACTGCAGGTATGGGGGCGGGGAGGGGATACCCGAACCCATTTGGGATAGGGTTTTGGTTCAATTATTCATCCCCATCAGGGAATGGAGTCACTACAAAAAACTAGCTGGATTGCAGAGGTTTTTTTGTAGAGTGTAGTTGCAGAGAGTACAATCTAGAAAACTAGGGTTTAGTCTATTTTTGTGATGCCTTGAGAATGCCTCTTAAGTGGATATTTATAGCCCTGTGTGGGCCTGGTTTCCTGTGGCTTTTGGCCCCAAGTAGCTTGGGCCCAAAGCCACGCTTAGAGCATTCTGGAGCGTTCTAGAGGCTTCTAGAAGCTCTCTGAGGTGGCGCTCCTTTCGGGCTCGCCTAAGGCCTAGCTGGCCCTTAAAGAGGGTGTTGAGCCCTTGCTTGAGGGCGCCAAGCCCTTCTAGAGGGCTTTGTGCCCTAAATGATAAGATTGATAGTCCACAGCCTAACAAGCACGAGCTTTGGGACAATGCGAAATGATTAACTGTTCGTCCTAGTTTAGTTTTTGTAGCCCGGCAGACGCTGGGCTCTGAGGGGCAGGGTGTTCGCCCAAGGTCTATGAAGGGCACCAGCCCAACATGCTCGCAGGTATTAGCCCAACTTGTGAGTGGGTGCTAGCCCAACGTCTTGAGTGAAGATGGTGACCATGTCCTGTTTATCGTTCTAGATGGTCTATAGCCCAACAAGCACGAGCCGTCGGGACGAGGTGAAGTGTTTTAACTATGATGCGCCGCAGCCAAACAAGCGCAACGCTAGACAGGGGGCGATGTCTGCTTTGGCAAGGTGATGCAAAGGGCGCGACTCTTGATGTTTTCCGTAGATTTAAATTGGACGGATGAGATTCAACGACTGTTCACTTTTCGTGACGTGTCTTAATCTTGTCGCCCTCGGAAGTTGTGTCCCAATCAACGTTGGCTTTGCGTTTTTCGAGGTTCTTTAACTCTTTAACTGTTGTTTGCTTTTGTTTCATTTCCATTTCTCTCTGTTTCGTACATTCTGTTCTCTCCTCTCTTGTGTTCGCTTTTTGCTCCAGTGATTTCGTTGGCAACTCACTCACTTCCAGCTTTTCTGAGTCGCGCGAAGCTTTCCTTGACAGGTATTTTATCTAAATTCGCCTTCCTTCGTGCTTTTCACTATGGTTTTGATTAGGGAGTGTGACGATATGGGACGGGTGGTTGAGCCTGTGATTGAGGCCGAAAGGCGTAGGTTATGGAGGGATAACATTAGTCACGCCAAAAGACCAGACGGGTCAATCGATTTGGTAGTATTTGAGGAGGGATATTATGGCCATTCAGTTCTGGCACTTTTTTCTAGTGATTCAGGGAGTGAGAGTGAGGACAGTAGCGCATCTTCTGCTTGCATTTTGCTTTATTCTTCCCCAGGACCTTTGTGTAGAAGGGGAATTTGTTACTCTATGTCGTCAGGTGATTCAGATGGGGAGACGTTCGCGGAGGACGTTATGGCCTCTGAGAGCTATTATACCACTGAAAAGCACGTTGCGTTTTTTCGGAGCAAGCTCTGCGTCTCTTCCACGGGAAACGAGGACGTCGTGGTTTTGGAGCCATGTCGTCCTGGCGAGAAGGTTTTCCTTCGCCGCTCGAAAGGAGTGAAGGACGAACTCTTCCACATGTATGTGGCGGTGTATGAGGATCTTGGAGTGAGGTATCCGTTCACTCCTTTTGAAGTGGATGTATTACGGACTTTGAACGTGGCGCCGTCTCAGTTGCAGCCCAACAGTTGGGCGTTTATCAGGGTGTTTGAAATCCTTTGTGAGGGGTTGGGTTTTCAGCATTCTCTTGGTGTGTTCTGCGCCTTTTATGGGACGAAAGGAGTGAGCAAGTTATCCTGGTTGTCTATAAGTGCGCATCCGAACAGACGATTGTTTCCGCCTTATGCCTCTCACTATAAAAATTGGAGGCAGACTTTCCTGAGGAGGAGGGGGCTAAAGGATGCCAGGCAGCCGCCGTGCAGGTGGATGGCGAGTTAAGATTTCCTCTCTGTTGGACGAGTAATCCTGCATCAGTGACAGGATACGAGTATGAGAAGCTGGATGATTATGAGAAGGGTGTTGTGGCTTTCCTGAAGAAGATGTTCCCTTTGAATATTAGAGAGTTGTTGAATAAGGAGGGGGATCCCGTGTCTTTGGAGTCTTATTTGCGTGAGTTTCATTGTCATACTTTTTTATTTGTGTATACTTCATGTCGAGTTTTTATTGACGTTGCCCTTGCTTATGTTTGTTTTGTTTGTTTCAGAACCTATGGCGCCTATGTCTGGTGCAGAGAGGAGAAGTATTTGGATGAGCTGAAGGCTAAAAAAGCTGTTGAAGGGCACATCGCCAGTGACCCCTCTAGCGTCATGTTGAGAAAGACAAAGAGGAAAGTGGATGCGGCGGGGAGCACGGCGACGTGAAACCAGGATGTTGGCGGCAAATTAGTGGCGGCGGCGTCGTCGAAGAAAGCTAAGCTGGTGAAGGCGGGTTTGAACCAGGATGTTGGTG
Organism: Medicago ruthenica; assembly: GCA_018208015.1. Classification (NCBI taxonomy): domain Eukaryota; kingdom Viridiplantae; phylum Streptophyta; class Magnoliopsida; order Fabales; family Fabaceae; genus Medicago; species Medicago ruthenica. The sequence continues at coordinate 85,110 of WNNG01000471.1, forward strand.
GTGGCGATACAGGGGAATCCTTTTGGGATCGCGGTTTCGATTTTGAAGCTTATGTGAAGGCCAAGATGAGCTTATACCCGGCGGACGTGGAGGCTGAGCGGCAAGACACTTTTCCCCTGATGATGAGGGATGTAGGCGTGCACTGACTGCGTTCCATTGTCATGTTGGACGCTATGGGGGAGAAGTACAAGCTGGAGATGGCGCCATTGCGGGACATGGTACTGTGTTGGAGAAGGAAATGAAGGTGGTGGAGCAGGCTAAAGAAGCCGCTGTTAAGGAAGCAAAGGACGCAATGAAGTCTGATTATGAGGGGAAGATTGATGGGTTGAAGTCGGAGCTGGAGAAGCTTGACAATGAGATAAAACGCATGCAGGCGAAGTCGGAGGAAGATCTAAAGAGGGTCGCTCAGCTGGAGGGCAATGTGGAGGAAGCCAAGTTTGAGGCGGCCGAGAGCTTTGATTGAGGCTTCGAGCGCGCCAAAGAGCAAGTTGCCTCGATGGGCGCCAACTGTACTTGCAGAGAGTACAATCTAGAAAACTAGGGTTTAGTCTATTTTTGTGATGCCTTGAGAAAGCCTCTCAAGTGGGTATTTATAGCCTTGTGTGGGCTTGGTTTCCCGTGGCTTTGGCCCCAAGTAGCTTGGGACCAAAGTCACACTTAAAGCGTTCTGGAGCGTTCTAGAGGCTTCTAGAAGCTCTCTGAGGTGGCCCCCCTTGCGGGCTCCCCTAAGGCCTAGCTAGCCCTTGCTCGAGGGCGCCAAGCCCTTCTGGAGGGACAAAAGCTGACCAAGGATAGCCAATTTGTTTGATCACATGAGAGGTTGGAAGAAAATCCTTCTTTCCTTTTACCTTTAATGTCACACATTAAATCTTGCCTTGCTGCACCAAATCAGTCACAAAACAGCAATAATAAAAGTAATAATGCTACTAATAACAATTATAGTTGAAAACAAAAAAGATAAACCCATGTATAAAAATCTGCAGAAAATTTCGCAGAGGTCGCAGTGCGAAGGTGATTTCGCACTGCGAACTCCACTTTTTTTGATTTTTGTATTAAAAAATAAAAAGGTGAAAAATGAGTAAAAATAAATAATAATGATAATGATAAATGCAAAATGCAATTGATAATGAAAATAAAATAGTAAATGACAATAATAATAATAAAAATGATGATAATAAATAAAACTTAATAATATTAAAAGATAAAGAAACTAATAGTAATAAAATAATAATGATATTATTAAAGAAAAATAAAATAACAATAACATTAATAATTATAAGGATAATGATGATGATAATAAAATATTATAGCAATAATAAAAATAATAAAAGGTAAAAATAAATAATGAGATAATAACAAATAAAACACATAAAAAATATAAGTCAAAAAATGGGGTATGACAGATGCCCCTATTTAAGTTTCTTCGTCCCGGAGGTTGAAAGTGAAATTTGAAATGGACGGGCCGAAGAGACTTAAATATAGAGTACGCCATTTTTTGACTAAATATTTTTCTGAGTTATAAATGCTATAAATGCATGTATGCAAATGTTATGAATGCTTGTAATGTAAATATGGATGCAAAAAGATGATAAAAAAGAAGACCACACCGGGGATAAGTGTCAGCTGTTCGGGTTGTCGCCGAACTGCCACTGACAACAAAGAATGAAAAGGTAAATGCCAGCTGTTCGGGTTGTTGCCGAACTGGCCACTGGCGACAAAAGAATGAAAAGAATGTCAACTGTTCGGATGTTGCCGAACTTGCCATTGACGGCAGGAAAATAAAATGTCAACTGTTCGGATGTTGCCGAACTTGCCATTGCCGACAGAAGAAAGAAATGTCAACTGTTCGGATGTTGCCGAACTTGCCATTGACGACAGAAGATAAAATGTCAACTGTTCGGATGTTGCCGAACTTGCCATTGACGACAGAAAAAAGAAATGTCAACTGTTCGGATGTTGCCGAACTTGCCATTGACGACAAAAGATAAAATGAAAGATGTCAGCTGTTCGGATGGTTACCGAACTTGCCACTGACGATACTGGGGATGCGGCTGACAAGCCGTTCCTTACAGAAAAAAAAAATGCCCCTTCAATCAGGGAGAAAGAATGCACAAGCTGTTCATTGAAGAACTTGCCACTTGGCACAACACTGGGGAGTACGCACAAGCTATTCATTAAAGAACTGCCACTTGGCGGAAAAGGATGACATCTCTGAACCAGACAGACTGGGGATGACACTTGGAAAAAAGAATTCACGAATTGCTCGCGATTGTTTGGTGAGACTCATTGTAACGACCAGATTTTCGTATGTTATATTTTTATATATTTTATTTTATGGATTTGCATTTAAAAATATTTTCTCGTAATCGATAAATAATTATGTGGCGCGAGGATAAGTTCGTAATCGAGTTTTTAAGGTTTTGGGCGAAATTGGGCCAAGAAGATGAATAGTATTGGGCTTTTGAGTTTATGAGTAGTAATGATCAAGTGGATGAGATTTAGTGAGCTTGGATTGGATTGGATGGCTAGGATTGATCATGAGAGAGTTAGTAAGAATGGATGGCCATGATTTAATTGATTGGGTTATAAGAGATATCACAAGATTTTCCCAAGCACTATTCATTGCCTTTTGAGAAGCAGAAAACGTGAAGGAGAAGGGAGAAGAGCAAGAGAAAGAAAACGTGAGAAGCTAGGGCACGAGAAAGAGAAGAGTGAAAGCTTGGAACCTTCGTGGATTCATCGATTGCTAGGTAAGAGAGTTAGTATTCGTAATCGGGAGTGACTCGAGAAGGGGAGATTGTCGATATCTCCGTACCCAAACTTCTCCTCTCACTTTTCTTTTGGTTTTGTGAAACTTTTCTTAAACAAAGCTTGAGTTTGATGATTGTAGTATGTTTCTAGTATGACTTTGTGGATTGAAATTGTGTTTTCATGTATGTTTGAATTCTTGGAAAGTTTTTATGATTAAAGTTGTTAATGGTTATGTTATGCTTATTTGATGCTAAGTGATGTTGATAGTATGTTTTATTGAAGTTATATGATGATTATTTATGTTGGGTATTCGAAAAATGTTGTTGTTGTTCAAGAACAGCTTGAGTGAAACCCTAACAATGGTGATTTTGTTAAGGTCTTCATGTCGTGTGAATATGGGTTATATAATGCTTGGAATGACTGTTAAGAACTAATAGAGTGTGTCTAAGGTTTTGAAAGTGGATTTGGAATTAGTAATATTAAAGACTAAGGTGTGGGTATTGATGAATATGTTTGAATGGATAAGTTATCAAAGTGTGTGGGTTTTCCTTTGAAACCCTTATGTGTTTGAGATTTTGGTGTGATTGCTTGGTTTTATTGAGATTGTTGAACATGGTTGAGTATATACATGTTGTGTCTTATGATCTGGCCATGAGAGCCTAGTGTTCGTGTTTGTTGTTGTTGTGATAATTATCAGAGAGCTGATAATTAGTGGTGTTGTTTGTGTTTGTTGATGTTGTGAGTTTGGTTTAGTATGATGTTGTTGATGATGTTGTGAGTTTGGTTTAGTATGATGTTGTTGATGATGTTGTGAGTTTGGTTTAGTATGATGTTGTTGATGATGTTGTGAGTTTGGTAAGGATATAAGTTTATCCGAATGAAATCCATGAGAGCGTGGTTATCAAGGAGAGCTTGGTAAGGATATAAGTTTATCCGAATGAAATCCATGAGAGCGTGGTTATCAAGGAGAGCTTGGTAAGGATATAAGTTTATCCGAATGAAATCCATGAGAGCGTGGTTATCAAGGAGAGCTTGGTAAGGATATAAGTTTATCCGAATGAAATCCATGAGAGCGTGGTTATCAAGGAGAGCTTGGTAAGGATATAAGTTTATCCGAATGAAATCCATGAGAGCGTGGTTATCAAGAAGAACTTGGTAAGGATATAAGTTTATCCAAAATGATTTGGTACCACGTGCATTAGAGAATGCATTTGAGGCATGCATCCTTTGTGACATTAGTGATAATTGTGATTGATGAGTTTTGTGGGAACTTATGTGTGCATAATGGTTGTTGAGTGATAATGGTTATTGATGAGTTTTGTGCTTGAAGAATTATGTGTGCATGGTAATTGATGATTGATAATTTCCATCTGTTTGACTTAATTGCTTAAAGTGTTGATATGTTTTGAGTACTTGTGATTAATGAATAAATGTGTGACGATAATTGATGATGCATGTGCGTGAGTTAGAATATGCATGATGGGTAAAGTGTAGGTACCCTACTTATTATTGTGCTGTTTATATTGTGTTGATTATGTTTTACTAACACTCTCTGTTTTGTGTTATGTGCTGGATCTTTGGGGATCCAGATTTTCAGGAAGACGAGCATATCGTCGAGGATTAGCTGTTGTCGTATAGAACCTGCGTAGTGGTGAGGGCATAGCTTAGCTATCCATACTTTTGGTACTAGGTGTTGTATCCTAGTTAGAGTTTAGGGCTCTGATAGTTGTAACACCACTTTGGGTATTCGAACGTGTATGTATGAATTTGGCAATGGCCTCTGTTGTAGATTTGGATGTTAATTTTTCTAATGCTGTTGGTCTGATTTTCTGCACAACTTTCTGCATAATTTTCTGCATAACTTTTCCGTATTTGAAACGAAAACTGGTATTGATTGGTACAGAATTGGCCTTGGGTGTAAACATGAAAGTTTTAGATAATTTTGTTAGCTTTCCAGTGGCTTTGGTTTGACGTGAAAATGATTTTTAGTTTTTGAGTTATGATGAAAATACTCAGAGGAGGTCTTAGTGAAATTGTGCTGTGACAGCATTTTCTGTTTCATGTTTTGGTGTCTTTTTCGCACGTCTCCGTTTTAAATTGGTCTTTGGTATAAACATGTGAAATGTTGTAATGTGTTTTGAAAACGGAAAGGAAACGATTCAATCGATTTCGTGAATTTTGATATAGAAGGGGTATGAGTTGATGAGCTAGAAGGGGTATCCTGTTAGAAGGGGTATCCTGTTAGAAGGGGTATTGTCTCTGTTTTCTGTTTGTTTTTCTTTTTCCGCTGCTGTTTATGAATCAAATATATTTTGATCTGTTGATGTTTATGAAAATGCGTTTTCATTATGTTGTAACTTCCTATGTCCTTAACGTTTTGTTTTATTAAAGTTAATAATCGGCGGTTAAGGGTTAGGGTGTTACAATAGTTGGTATCAGAGCAGGTCGATCCATTGGATCAATTAGGTGTAGATTACCCTTTGTGTAACATGTGTTAGGAAAACACTGTTTATACTGTTTTGAGGAAACGAAGTGTATCCTCACTCGTGGTGCGTGGTGCTGGTTCAGGTTATGGCGCAGAAAGCATTTGCCGATGCGATGGAATTGATGGCGAATGCCATGGTTCAGAAGGCTGCGAGTAGGACGGCTGATAGAGCAGCACAGGAAGCCAAGACTAACTACTACAAGGCTGTGAATGAGAAGAGGAGGAGAGCCTTCGGAAGAGGAAAGCCTTATGATAACCGGGGAAAGAAGCCGGATGGAGGTGGAAGCAGTGGTGGTAAAACTGGAGGTGGTAAGAATTGTTTTAAGTGTGGACAACCGGGACATCGTTTTTTTGAGTGCCCGAAGAGTGATGGAAAATGTTTCAAGTGTGGTGATCCTAACCACAAAGCTGATCAGTGCAAGAAGGGTATTGTGTGCTTCAACTGCAAAGAAGCGGGTCATAAGAGCAACGTGTGTAAGAAGCCTAGAGCGGCTGGAGGAAAAGTGTTTGCTTTAGATGGTGGTGATGCGAAGGCGGACGACTTGATCAGAGGTACATGCTTTATCAATAATACTCCTTGGTCTGCTATTATTGATACGGGTGCTACCCATTCGTTTATTTCTGTGGATTGCGTGAAGAGGTTGGGTCTTAGAGTAGAGAATATGATGGGACGCATGGTTATAGAAACGCCTGCGAGTGGTTCGGTATCGACTACTCAAGTCTGTGTTGACTGTTCAGTCACTATGTATGGTCGACACTTTGGAAGGGATTTAGTCTGCATTCCGTTGAGCGGAATAGACGTTATCTTTGGTATGAACTGGTTAGAATTTAATCGTGTTCATATCAACTGCGGTAAGAAGACGGTGTTATTTCCAAGACCGGAGCCAGAGTTGTGTTCGAAGCTCATGGGTTGTCGAGAAGTGGTAAGATCAGTGAAGGCTCAAGAGGACGTGTTTGCTGTGTTTGCTTCGTTGAGAGTGGAAGTGAAGAATGAGATTAATGCGTTGCCGGTGGTGCGTGATTTCACAGATGTATTTCCAGATGATATTTTGGATTTACCACCCGAGAGAGAGGTTGAATTCGCAATTGACATAGTACCTGGTACTAGTCCAATTTCGATGGCGCCGTATCGTATGTTAGCTGCAGAGCTTGAAAAGTTGAAAGAACAATTGGAAGAACTGTTAGAGAAGAGGTTTGTAAGACCGAGCGTATCGCCGTGGGGTGTGCATGTTCTGTTGGAGAAGAAGAAAGATGGTAGTATGCGTTTGTGCATCGACTATCGTCAGTTGAATAAAGCAACTATCAAGAATAAGTATCCACTTCCGAGGATAGATGATTTGATGGATCAGTTAGTGGGAGCCTGTGTGTTCAGCAAGATTGATTTGAGATCGGGATATCACCAGATAAGAGTTAAGGCGGAGGATATACCGAAGAATGCTTTCAGGACAAGGTATGGTCACTACGAGTACGCTGTTATGCCTTTTGGAGTTACTAATGCACCTGGAGTGTTTATGGAATATATGAATCGTATATTTCATCCCTTTTTGGATCGATTCGTGGTGGTCTTCATAGACGATATTTTGGTATACTCGAAGACGGAAGAGGAACATGCCGAGCATTTGAGGATTGTGTTGGAGGTGTTGCGCGAGAAGAAGCTTTATGCAAAATTTTCTAAGTGTGAATTTTGGTTGCATGAAGTTAGCTTTTTGGGTCACGTCATTTCAAGTGGAGGTATAGCAGTGGATCCTGCTAAGGTAGAGGCCGTGCAAGATTGGGGGACGCCGGAGTCTGTTACTGAGATCCGAAGTTTTCTTGGTTTGACCGGTTACTATCGGAGGTTCACCGAAGGATTTTCAAAGTTGGCGTTGCCGTTGACACAGTTGACTAGGAAGGGTCAAGCTTTCGTTTGGGATGACAAGTGTGAGCAGAGTTCACAAGAGTTTGAAATACTTGTTTGATCAGAAGGAGCTCAATAAGAGGCAAAGAAGATGGTTAGAGTTTCTTAAGGATTATGATTTCGAGTTGAACTATCACCCGGGTAAGGCTAATGTGGTAGCCGATGCGTTGAGTAGGAAGTCTTTGCATATGTCGTCTCTGATGGCGAAGGAACTGAGATTGAACGAAGAGTTTAGAGACCTCAGTTTGGTTTGTGAAAAGACAACCAGAAGCGTGAAGCTAGGAATGTTGAAGTTGACGAATGATTTTCTTGAAGAGGTTGTGGAGAAACAAAAGTCTGATGTGAGATTGACGAAGCTTAAGACGCTCATCGAGCAAGGGAAAAAGGTAAACGTTGAGATCGATGAGAAAGGCGTGATGAGATGTCAAGGGAGGTTATGTGTACCAGATGTGCCAGAATTGAAGAGGATGATCTTGGAGGAAGGTCACAGAAGCAACTTAAGTATTCATCCTGGTGTTACTAAGATGTATCAAGATCTGAGGAAAATGTTTTGGTGGCGAGGGATGCAGAAAGAGATCGCCGAGTTTGTTTTCGCGTGTTTGACTTGTCAGAAGTCCATGGTAGAGCATCAGAAGCCGTCGGGGCTATTGCAACCTATGTTTATTCCAGAGTGGAAATGGGACAGTATTGCGATGGATTTTGTAAGCGGTTTGCCGAAGACGTCGAAAGGTAACAATATGATTTGGGTAGTTGTCGACAGGTTAACAAAGTCTGTTCATTTCATAGCTATCAAGACCGGTATGCTGGTACCGAAGTTGGCTGAGATTTATGTCGAGCAAATCGTGAGATTGCATGGGATTCCGTCGAGTATCGTATCAGATCGAGATCCCCGTTTTACTTCAAGGTTTTGGGAGAGTTTGCAAGAGGCGTCGGGGACTAAGTTGAAGATGAGTTCTGTTTATCACCCGCAGACGGATGGTCAATCGGAGAGGACGATTCAATCATTGGAGGATTTGTTAAGATCATGCATTTTGGAACAAGGAGTGAGTTGGGAAGCTTGCTTACCATTGATTGAGTTTGCGTATAACAACAGTTTTCATTCGAGCATTGGTATGGCACCTTTTGAAGCGTTGTATGGGAGAAGATGTAGAACACCTTTGTGTTGGTTTGAATTGAGAGCAAGATGCGGGACTTCTATCCAGAGTTATTTTCAGGTATTTTCGAGGGCGAAAATTCTTTTTAGGGGGGTAGAGTTGTAACGACCAGATTTTCGTATGTTATATTTTTATATATTTTATTTTATGGATTTGCATTTAAAAATATTTTCTCGTAATCGATAAATAATTATGTGGCGCGAGGATAAGTTCGTAATCGAGTTTTTAAGGTTTTGGGCGAAATTGGGCCAAGAAGATGAATAGTATTGGGCTTTTGAGTTTATGAGTAGTAATGATCAAGTGGATGAGATTTAGTGAGCTTGGATTGGATTGGATGGCTAGGATTGATCATGAGAGAGTTAGTAAGAATGGATGGCCATGATTTAATTGATTGGGTTATAAGAGATATCACAAGATTTTCCCAAGCACTATTCATTGCCTTTTGAGAAGCAGAAAACGTGAAGGAGAAGGGAGAAGAGCAAGAGAAAGAAAACGTGAGAAGCTAGGGCACGAGAAAGAGAAGAGTGAAAGCTTGGAACCTTCGTGGATTCATCGATTGCTAGGTAAGAGAGTTAGTATTCGTAATCGGGAGTGACTCGAGAAGGGGAGATTGTCGATATCTCCGTACCCAAACTTCTCCTCTCACTTTTCTTTTGGTTTTGTGAAACTTTTCTTAAACAAAGCTTGAGTTTGATGATTGTAGTATGTTTCTAGTATGACTTTGTGGATTGAAATTGTGTTTTCATGTATGTTTGAATTCTTGGAAAGTTTTTATGATTAAAGTTGTTAATGGTTATGTTATGCTTATTTGATGCTAAGTGATGTTGATAGTATGTTTTATTGAAGTTATATGATGATTATTTATGTTGGGTATTCGAAAAATGTTGTTGTTGTTCAAGAACAGCTTGAGTGAAACCCTAACAATGGTGATTTTGTTAAGGTCTTCATGTCGTGTGAATATGGGTTATATAATGCTTGGAATGACTGTTAAGAACTAATAGAGTGTGTCTAAGGTTTTGAAAGTGGATTTGGAATTAGTAATATTAAAGACTAAGGTGTGGGTATTGATGAATATGTTTGAATGGATAAGTTATCAAAGTGTGTGGGTTTTCCTTTGAAACCCTTATGTGTTTGAGATTTTGGTGTGATTGCTTGGTTTTATTGAGATTGTTGAACATGGTTGAGTATATACATGTTGTGTCTTATGATCTGGCCATGAGATCCTAGTGTTCGTGTTTGTTGTTGTTGTGATAATTATCAGAGAGCTGATAATTAGTGGTGTTGTTTGTGTTTGTTGATGTTGTGAGTTTGGTTTAGTATGATGTTGTTGATGATGTTGTGAGTTTGGTTTAGTATGATGTTGTTGATGATGTTGTGAGTTTGGTTTAGTATGATGTTGTTGATGATGTTGTGAGTTTGGTTTAGTATGATGTTGTTGATGATGTTGTGAGTTTGGTAAGGATATAAGTTTATCCGAATGAAATCCATGAGAGCGTGGTTATCAAGGAGAGCTTGGTAAGGATATAAGTTTATCCGAATGAAATCCATGAGAGCGTGGTTATCAAGGAGAGCTTGGTAAGGATATAAGTTTATCCGAATGAAATCCATGAGAGCGTGGTTATCAAGGAGAGCTTGGTAAGGATATAAGTTTATCCGAATGAAATCCATGAGAGCGTGGTTATCAAGGAGAGCTTGGTAAGGATATAAGTTTATCCGAATGAAATCCATGAGAGCGTGGTTATCAAGGAGAGCTTGGTAAGGATATAAGTTTATCCGAATGAAATCCATGAGAGCGTGGTTATCAAGGAGAGCTTGGTAAGGATATAAGTTTATCCGAATGAAATCCATGAGAGCGTGGTTATCAAGAAGAACTTGGTAAGGATATAAGTTTATCCAAAATGATTTGGTACCACGTGCATTAGAGAATGCATTTGAGGCATGCATCCTTTGTGACATTAGTGATAATTGTGATTGATGAGTTTGTGGGAACTTATGTGTGCATAATGGTTGTTGAGTGATAATGGTTATTGATGAGTTTTGTGCTTGAAGAATTATGTGTGCATGGTAATTGATGATTGATAATTTCCATCTGTTTGACTTAATTGCTTAAAGTGTTGATATGTTTTGAGTACTTGTGATTAATGAATAAATGTGTGACGATAATTGATGATGCATGTGCGTGAGTTAGAATATGCATGATGGGTAAAGTGTAGGTACCCTACTTATTATTGTGCTGTTTATATTGTGTTGATTATGTTTTACTAACACTCTCTGTTTTGTGTTATGTGCTGGATCTTTGGGGATCCAGATTTTCAGGAAGACGAGCATATCGTCGAGGATTAGCTGTTGTCGTATAGAACCTGCGTAGTGGTGAGGGCATAGCTTAGCTATCCTTACTTTTGGTACTAGGTGTTGTATCCTAGTTAGAGTTTAGGGCTCTGATAGTTGTAACACCACTTTGGGTATTCGAACGTGTATGTATGAATTTGGCAATGGCCTCTGTTGTAGATTTGGATGTTAATTTTTCTAATGCTGTTGGTCTGATTTTCTGCACAACTTTCTGCATAATTTTCTGCATAACTTTTCCGTATTTGAAACGAAAACTGGTATTGATTGGTACAGAATTGGCCTTGGGTGTAAACATGAAAGTTTTAGATAATTTTGTTAGCTTTCCAGTGGCTTTGGTTTGACGTGAAAATGATTTTTAGTTTTTGAGTTATGATGAAAATACTCAGAGGAGGTCTTAGTGAAATTGTGCTGTGACAGCATTTTCTGTTTCATGTTTTGGTGTCTTTTTCGCACGTCTCCGTTTTAAATTGGTCTTTGGTATAAACATGTGAAATGTTGTAATGTGTTTTGAAAACGGAAAGGAAACGATTCAATCGATTTCGTGAATTTTGATATAGAAGGGGTATGAGTTGATGAGCTAGAAGGGGTATCCTGTTAGAAGGGGTATCGTCTCTGTTTTCTGTTTGTTTTTCTTTTTCCGCTGCTGTTTATGAATCAAATATATTTTGATCTGTTGATGTTTATGAAAATGCGTTTTCATTATGTTGTAACTTCCTATGTCCTTAACGTTTTGTTTTATTAAAGTTAATAATCGGCGGTTAAGGGTTAGGGTGTTACACTCATGATGGTTAGAACAACCATGTATGATATGCTGTATGCATATGTATGAATGCATGAATGTATGACTGTCACTGAGGACGTCATGTGAGGGATGGACTTGTACTGGGGATACCCAACTTGTTTGTTAAGGAATTGCCCTTGGATACAAAGAAAAACTTGCACAAGTTATTCATTAAAGAACTATCACTTGGCGAAAATGAGGATGACATCCCTAGACCGGATAGACTGGGGATGACACTCGACTGTTTGTTGTGGGAAATGCATGATATGAATATGAGATGCATGCTAATGAATGATTATGATATGATGCATGAATAATGCTGACCTGGGGGATGACAGACGTCACGTGGGACGCTGGGGAATTATGATTTGAATGCCGAGCAAAGTCGGGCTTGGATGATGTAAGACTCCACTGGGGGGTATGCCAATAAAATTGGGCTTCGCTTGTGAATTCACTGGGGATATAAGGATCATTTTGGAATCATGATCAATATCAGCCTTCGATGCCAATGGTAATTGGGCTTTTGAGAATAGAACAAATATTGACTTCCTGGGGAATTTGGTAGTCCACTGGGGATTGTGCTAATCCGCTGGGGAGAAGAACTGATGATTCCGTCGGGAATGCTTGCGCTTTGGCAAGTCTTTGCCTGAATTGTCCTTTCGGGCTCTTAACTCACTGGGGAATTTTTGATTAATTCGCCGAGGATTCTGTTGGGGAATTCCTTTTTTTTTTTATTGACCATGCTCGGCCTGCGAAGCGTTATCTGCTTTAAGGATAGACATCGATGTTCACTCCGAATATTCGCAAGTTCGAAAAAGAATGTGTTTGTTATTGGATAAAAATGAAAGACTCATGCAATAAATTTTGAAAAAGTTTTTTTTTTTTTTTTAAATACTATCATCAAGAATAAAAATGAACGAAAGGGATTTGACAAAAAATGTAATGTTGGGAAATGAAATTTATTAAAGGGGTAGTAGCCTGCCAAAGACGTGGCTCCACGAATCTTGCAAAGTCTAAAAAGGTAAATATAAAAGGGAAGGGTACATTGAACGCAATGGCCGCTAGTATCCCTAATAACTTTGAATTCCCTGTCTGGATGCTTCCGATTCGGAGTCTTCAGACAATTGATGTGCCCCGAGTAGATCACGACCAATCCGATGTAGTTACCTTGTCTTTTGATCCTTAATTTTTGCATAGGTCATCCTTTCAAATGCTTGACCTATCAGGATAGCTATTTCTGTTTTATGTCTCTAATTTTTGCCTGGACCGCCCTTTCAGGTTTTCAGTCCACCGAGACGCTCTTTTTTGCTTAAGCCGCCCTTTCAGGTTTTCGACTTACCGAGCTATTCTTTTGTTTTATAGACAAAATATTTCTTGACTACATCGGAGTTCACGGGACGCGGAAAATCCTCGCCGTCCATTGTCGTGAGAATCAAGGCTCCTCCGGAGAATACTCTCTTGACGACATAAGGGCCTTCATAGTTAGGCGTCCATTTGCCCCTAGAGTCAGGTTGAAAGGATAGGATCCTTTTGAGCACGAGGTCTCCTTCTTGGATCTCCCGAGGACGGACTTTCTTGTCAAAAGCTTGTTTCATCCTTTGTTGGTACAGTTGTCCATGACATAAGGCTGTCATGCGTTTCTCCTCAATTAAATTCAACTGATCGTATCTGTTTTGACACCATTCAGCCTCTGACAATTTAGCTTCCATCAATATTCTCAATGACGGGATTTCGACTTCTACGGGGAGCACTGCTTCCATGCCGCACTAAAGAGAAAGGGGTTGCTCCTGTCGACGTACGTACTGAAGTACGGTATCCGTGCAGGGCGTATGGTAGCATCTCATGCCAATCCTTGTATGAGACTACCATCTTTTGCACTATTTTCTTGATGTTTTTGTTGGCAGCTTCAACCGCACCATTCATCTGAGGTCTATAAGGAGAAGAGTTATGATGTTCGATCTTGAACTCCTGGCATAGCTCCTTCATCATTTTGTTATTTAGGTTGGTCCCATTATCCGTGATGATCTTGCTGGGAATACCATATCGACAGATGATGTGATTCTTAATAAATCGGACCACCACTTGTTTGGTGACGTTGGCATACGATGCAGCCTCAACCCATTTGGTGAAGTAGTCGATTGCTACTAAGATGAAGCGATGTCCATTAGAAGCTTTGAGTTCGATCCTACCAATCATGTCAATGCCCCACATGGAGAAAGGCCATGGTGATGAAAGGACATTCAGAGCCGTTGGTGGCATGTGGATCTTGTCCGCATAGATTTGACATTTGTGGCATTTCTTGGCATGCTTGTAGCAATCGCTTTCCAAGGTCATCCAGTAATACCCGGCTCTTAAGATTTTCCTAGCCATTGTGTGCCCACTGGAATGGGTTTCGAAGGAGCCTTCATGTATTTCATGCATTATGAGGTCCGCTTCTTGCTCATCAACACATCTGAGCAACACCATATCAAAATTCCTCTTGTATAAAACTTCTCCGTTTAAAAAGAAGCTGCCGGCTAATCTTCGCAGAGTTTTCTTATCCTTGTTGGATGCCCCATGCGGGTACTCCTGCTTTTGGAGGAAACACTTGATGTCATGGAACCATGGTTTGTCATCTACGACTGCTTCGGCTGCAAATACATGTGCGGGCCTTTCTAGGTGTTGAACCTTGATTGTTGGGATTTCATTCCGGCGACTGACCTCATACATAGAAGACAAGGTTGCAAGAGCATCCGCCATTTGATTCTCGTCTCGAGGAATGTGATGCAGCTTGACTTTGTTGAAAAAGGTTAGCAAGCGTCTTGGGTAATCTTTGTAAGGGATCAAGCCGGTGTAGCGAGTTTCCCAATCTCCATTGATTTGATTAATCACAAGAGCTAAGTCTCCATAAATGTCGAGGTTCTTGATCCTTAGATCGATGGCTTCCTCAATTCCCAAGATACAAGCTTCGTATTCTGCCATATTGTTTGTACAGTCGAATGATAGTCTTGCAGCAAAGGGGAGATGCTTGCCCTCAGGGGTGACGATGACTGCTCCAATTCCGTTGCCATAGACATTGACTGCTCCATCAAAGATTAACTTCCATTTAGATTCGGGATCTGGACCTTCGCCGAATAGTGGCTCGTCATAATCCTTCATCTTTAGGTACATGATTTCTTCATCGGGGAAGTCAAACTTGATTGATTGATAATCCTCAATTGGTTGATGAGCCAAATGGTCAGCGAGAATGCTGGCTTTGATAGCTTTCTGAGTGTGATACTCGATGTCGTATTCTGACAACAACATTTGCCAACGGGCGATCCTTCCGGTTAAGGCGGGTTTTTCAAAAATGTACTTGATTGGATCCATCTTGGATATCAACCAAGTAGTATGATTAAGCATGTAGTGGCGAAGACGCCTAGCAGCCCAGGCTAATGCGCAGCAAGTCTTTTCGAGTAGAGAGTATCGGGACTCACAGTCCGTAAATTTCTTGCTTAGGTAGTAGACGGCGTGCTCTTTTCTACCGGTCTCATCTTGTTGTCCGAGTACACAACCCATGGAGTCCTCCAATACGGTTAAGTACATGATCAAAGGTCTTTCTTCGACTGGAGGAATAAGTATTGGAGGTTCTAGCAGGTACTCCTTGATGCTATCAAAAGCTTTTTGGCAATCTTCTGTCCATACCACTTCTTGATTTTTGCGGAGCAGTTTGAAGATGGGTCCACAAGTGGCTGTCATATGGGATATGAATCTAGAGATGTAGTTTAAGCGTCCTAGAAACCCCCTTACTTGCTTCTCAGTTTGAGGAGCAGGCATTTCTCTGATGGCTTTAACCTTATCGGGATCTACCTCGATACCCTTTTGACTGACAATGAAACCTAGGAGTTTTCCTGATCTCACGCCGAACGTACATTTGTTGGGGTTCAGGCGAAGCCGATACTTTCTCAGGCGTTGAAACATCTTTAACAAATACTCGACATGCTCTTCTTCCGTTCTTGATTTGACAATCATGTCATCGACATACACTTCGATTTCTTTGTGTATCATGTCGTGGAAGAGAGTAGTCATGCCCCTTTGGTAGGTAGCACCCGCATTCGTTAGGCCAAAAGGCATCACTTGATAGCAGAAGGTGCCCCAAGGTGTAATGAAAGACGTTTTTTCTCTATCTTCAACAGCCATTTTAATCTGATTATATCCTGAGAAACCGTCCATGAAGGAGAAAACCTTGGATTTGGCGGTGTTGTCAACCAATATGTCAATGTGAGGTAACGGGAAGTCGTCCTTCGGGCTAGCCTTGTTTAAATCTCGATAGTCGACACACATTCTGACTTTACCATCCTTCTTGGGAACTGGCACTATATTGGCCAACCATTGAGGATATTCCGAGGTAACGAGAAATCCTGCATTAATCTGCTTTTGCACTTCCTCCTTGATCTTAAGAGCCATGTCAGGGCGAGTTCTTCTCAACTTCTGCTTGACTGGCGAACATTCCGGTTTTAGAGGTAAGTGGTGTTCCACAATCTCAGGATCCAATCCTGGCATATCTTGATATGACCATGCAAAGATATCCACATACTCTTCAAGAAGCTTGATTATTTTCTCTTTGACGGGCGCATCCAATAATGCTCCTATTTTAACCTCTTTCTTTTCTTCTTCGGAACCCAAGTTGATGACCTCTATTGTTTCCTTGTGAGGCTGAATGGTCTTCCTCTCTTGTTCTAGTAGGCGCTTGATCTCATCCGGGATCTCTTCATCCTCTTCGTCTTCCGCTTCGTAAACAGGGAATTCAAAGTTTGGAGGGAGCCTAGGGCTAAGGTGTTCGACGGGTTTATGGGTGCTTAGTCTGCATGTGATGGATGATTGATTTTAGTAAAAGATGAAAAAATGCAGACTCTTTGAAATTAAAAAGAAAAGGTTTTTGGGTTTTGATATTGAAAGATAAAAAGAAAAAGACAACGTATAAATACGTGGAAGTTGTAATAGATACAACGATTTTTATTAATTGATGATAGTATATTAAACAAGCCCTACATGAGTCTCCTTTCGCTTCGGGCGAGGCGAAGGGGGTTTTTTTTTTTTTTTTGAAAAAGATAAAATAGACAAACACATTACTTGGAAGACTGAATAACAGAGGGAACATCGATAGCAACCCAATTGCGACAAGCTCCTCCGGGCGTTACATGGACAGGTGCTGTTTCTTCCGGCCCATCTTCAGTGATGGCGTTGGTTTCCTTTGCGGAGTGAATAAAGCTGGCGCTACGAAAGATGTTCTCGAGCGGCTCAATGTTAGTGCTTGGTTTGGCAACTCTCGTAGTTGGAGTGAAACCTAAACCTTCTCTATGCTTACGCTCCGGCAGACTTATTGTCTTTCCCCAATCCGGGAGTAAGTCATCTTGCACTGCTCTTTGTGCGCTCTTGAAAGAAGACATGGATGCTTCCTTTTTTGTGGCACTCTCATCTTCTAAGGAAAGACCTTGGAATGATGTCCCGTCAAAGATATCAGCACCGATGAACGAGAAAGCCGACAGATGGCTGATTAACAGAGCTTCCTCTCCTCCCACTGTGACTAGCTTCCCATTCTTCACAAATTTCAGTTTTTGATGCAGTGTGGATGTCACTGCTCCGGCCTCGTGGATCCAGGGTCGGCCTAACAAACAACTATACGCTGCTTGTATATCCATTACTTGGAAGGTTATTTGGAAGACAGAGGGTCCGATGGTAATAGGTAAATCCACCTCCCCGATCATTGATTTCTTCGAGCCATCAAAGGCTTTAACCACTACCCCACTTTACCTCATGGGGGTCCCCTGGTAAGAAAGCTGGTCTAGGGTTGTTTTGGCCATTACGTTCAATGAAGAGCCGGTGTCTACAAGTACATTTGATAAAGCATCCGACTTGCAGTTTACCGATATATGTAATGCCAAATTATGGTGCCTTCCTTGCTCCGGGAGTTCCTCATCACTAAAGCTTAAGCTATTGCAAACAGTGATGTTTCCGACAATGCCTCCGAATTGGCCGAGGGTTATGTCGTGCTCCACAAAGGCTTGGTCCAAGACCCTCATCAATGATTCTCTATGTGCGTCGGAGTTTAACAATAAGGATAGCATAGAGATCTTGGAAGGCGTTTGCAACAACTGATCCACAACCTTGTATTCGCTCTTCTTGATTAGCTTCAATACTTCATCGAGATCCGAATCGGTGTTTACCCCACGGGATTGACCCATTTCTTTGCTTGTGCAGGGGTCCTGGGTTGGCTTCGGTTTAAACATCGGGGTGCTGACCTTCTCTTGGACTATTGTGGGAAGAACACGTCCGCTCCTTAGCACTTTACTGCTGTCCGTGATATTATCGACAGGGGCTAAGGGAGGAATAGGCGTCTCTTGGCCGTTGTTTATCATGGTTGCAAGGTACTTATAAGGAACCGCTTTGTTGGAAGTGTACGGGGCAGGCCCTGGCAAGCATATTACAAGTGGAGTAGTGGCAGGCTCTTGGCTGCTGAAGGCTACCTCCAAATGTTCCGGGATATCAAACTCCGGAGTTATGACACATACACTTTCGTCCTTTTTGGTGACAACGAGCTCCTTCTTGTCCATTAGTCCTTGTATGTCATTTTGGATTTGCATACATCCTTGAGGACTTACTGAACACTCTTCACACCTAGCATGATCGTGCTCGAACATAGCTGCTTTACACATTCCGATGTGTAATGGAACCAAAGGAGTCCTGATGTTTTGGACTTTCAAAATAGGATGGGTTCCTTGGTGTTCTTGAACCATGTTGATTGAGGAACCATGATTCGGCAGCGGGTTAGTTTGGACATTTGGGTTTGAGTCCTTGAAGGTCAACACTTTGGTACGGACTAGCTTCTGGACCTCATTCTTTAAAGCAAGGCAACGTTCAACATCATGGCCTGATGCCCCTTGATGGTATGCGCATGTAAGGTCATGTCGATACCATGGAGGTAATTCACTTGGTACGGGAGGTGGTGCTCTTGTTTGTACGAGATTTCTCGCAAGTAAAGCCGGGAGCAGGTCCGCGTACTTCATGGGTATCGGATCGAATGCCGCTCTTGGGCGATTCTGATGGTTGAAGGGCTGTTGAGGTGCTTGAGGTCGGAACTGCTGCTGACCTTGTGGGCGGGGCTGCTGGTATGATTGTTGTGAATTTTGCGGGTGTTGTTGTTGATAGGATTGCTGATATTGAGGGAGAGATCTTTGCGGGACTTGAACTTGGTAATTTGGTGGTGTAGAGATGGCAGGTGAGATAGCAGAGACATGCGGATATGCTGAGTACCCTTGATGAGGTCCTCCGTGACCAATCATGCCGATATCTTGCTCTTTCTTCCTTGGATATCTACCCCCGAATCTCTTTGTGCTACTAGACGGAGCACTTTCCTTTATTAAGCGTCCTTCTCGGACCGCATCTTCCAAACGTACGCCCATGCTTACCATCTCGGTGAAGTCACTTGGTGCACTGGCAACCATTCGTTCATAGTAAAAGGAACCAAGGGTATTTAAAAAGATCTTGGTCATTTCCTTTTCTTCTAGAGACGGGCTAATCTGAGCCGCTATCTCTCTCCATCTTTGTGCGTACTCCTTAAAGGTCTCTTTGTCCTTTTGGGCCATAGCCCGAAGTTGGTCCCGGTCCGGGGCCATGTCCAAATTGTATTTGTACTGACGGACAAACGCCTCTCCCAAGTCATTAAAGGTTTGGATTTTGGTACTATCCAAACCCATGTACCACTTTAAAGCGGCACCGGTTAAGCTATCTTGGAAATAATGAATGAGCAGCTGATGGTTGTCGGTTTGTGTCGACATCTTTCTTGCGTACATTACCAAGTGACTTTGCGGGCAAGTATTCCCTTTGTACTTCTCAAAATCCGGGACCTTGAATTTAGGAGGGATCTTGACATTGGGTACTAGGCAGAGATCATGGGCGTCCTTCCCGAATAAATCTTTCCCTCAGAGGGCTTTAATCTCCTTTTGCATCTCATCGAATTTTTCAAGGAAATCCGCCATCCTATCCTGGGCGCCTAAACTTTCGGCGTGAAAGATAGGCCCGTAATCCCCTTGAGTGGTATGAACCACTGGTGTAGTGAAGGCCGCAGCAGCCTGGGTAAAGGTAACCTTGGGTTGAATGACCGGGGTTTCTTGAAAGGTAGTTGGAATAGGGACGGACTCTTCGCCGAACTCAAATGGCATACCCCATGTGCAACAGGGGGGTTTAGTGTAGCGCTGAGTTCCATCATGTAAGGTCGGTGTTGAAGTGGAAGCTAGTGCTGGAGCTTGAGAGCTAGAGGGAGGAGGAGGTGCCGGGATTTGTGCGGCTGCTAGTAGTTTCACTAACTCCGTTAGTTTTTCCATTTCCGTTCTCATAGATGTTACTTCTTCACGAAGATCTTGATTCTCTTGCTCGAGGTTTTCCATTTTCCTCTTTAGGGTCGCTCGGGTATTGTAGGAGTGAGTTGCCTCGGGATGATGAGCCACTTTTCCTCACGAGAAGACGCGTAGTGTTGCGGAGAGAATGCAAACACTGAAGACTCAATTTGGATTATAAGAAATCCTGAGGATAAGAAAAGGGAAATGAGTTTGGACTCGAGGATGACCGTATGCATGATAATGAATGATGTATGCATGAAAAAATTTTGCTTTGCTTTATAAGGAAATTTAAAAGTGATCAATTAATATTAGCAATTAAAAGTATTAGAAACCGGAAAATTAACATTGTCAAAATATATATTTGATTGAATAACATTGAGATTACAAAGTGTAACTAATGCTAATACAAATCAAATAGCCGCTCGCCTTTCGGCCTTGCCTATTTCCTCCCTATAGAAATCTAATGTGTCTTTGCAGAACTTCATAAATTCCTGGATTTCCGTAGGGATGACAAAGTATGGCACGACCATCTCGGCCTTTGCAAGTTTCTTCGGAAGCTCGGCGATGACTAAGTTTGAGAATGCGACTAATCTAGTGAAGTCTTCACTTAGTCGGGAGGCATCTTGCCATACAAACTCAATCACTTCCTTGCGTTGGGCTAGCTGGATATTTGCATGCCTAATCTCATCGAGGAGTCGTGCAATGTGATTCCCATGCTCTCTTGCAATTTTATCGAAGTATTCTTCGAATTTCTTGATGTCCGCTTCGAGGCGATTGCAATGTAGCTTCCCTTGAAGAGAAAGGCTCTCATGTCTTTGCCGTTGGACGCGTTCGGCTTGAAGCTGCTCTTTGTAGTCTTTGACCACTTCTTGGAGCTGTTGATTTTTCTCTTGAAACTTCAACCTCCATTTCCGTTGAGCTTCGATAGCTAGCTCGCCGAACTTCTTGAGCTCTTGGTTGGAATGCAAGATTCTTTCCAACTCTTCGTCCTTGGCCACAAGGTTGGCATCCGCACTAACCAAGCCGCCTCCTATCCAATTTCTCTTCCCTTCGGAGATCTTTAGCCGTTTTTGGCACACTAGAAGAGAGTTTGTTACTTCATCGCGATCTCTCTTCGTCCTAGTGATCTCTCCCAAAGCTTGGAGGTGTTTTAATTCTAAGTCTCCGTTTTTGTTTTGGAGCTCTCGAATCTTAGCTTTGAGTTCCTCCGCTTCTTGGTTGGGAATGATTGTGATAGGTTTAGGTGTAGGAGGTTTTGGAGGGCATATGACCACAAAGGGTAATTTGATTGCTTTAACCCTCTCCTTCACCCATTGAGTATAAAGGGGTTTGGCGACACAATTCCTCTTGCCGACCTTTCCCTTGTGTACTTGGCTCCACGTCCCTTGGACTCTTTCTAGCAATGCCGGGTCTTGATCGCCTTCCCTTAAAAAGAAAGCTTCCAACAAAAGGTCATTAGGTTTGTTTTCCATTGAAAAACCTAGTTGTCGGAGAGAGGACCGGATTGTAATTAATGCATCCCTTAGTACCAATGAGGGGTACATTAGGGAAGTCCCCACAACTGAGGATAATTTCCGGGTCCTCTAAATTTGGAGAAAACCAATGGATGTCCTTCGCGACGAGGGTCGTCATCCGTTGTGACCATTTGAGCTTGGCCCGGTTTTCCACAAAGTCTCGGTTTCTTGGCATGTGGGACATCATCCAAATTTGCACTAAGGGAGTGCAACAAGAAATCTTGCGTCCTCTTGCTTGTTCATGCCTAGAGTAGAGGGAGTGATAAAAATCCGCCAAAATTGTGGGAACCGGATTTTTGATCATGAATGCCTCTAAAGCCGGAAAGTCTACGAAATCATCCATGTTGGGGAATAAAACAATCCCGTAGACTAAGAGGGCTAAGATGGCGTTGAATGCCATTACCTCTTTGTTGGCTAGTAAATCCCGAGCTTTGGCTTCCAAAAACTTCCTTGTGAATCCCTTAGCATTTCCTCTAATTTCCAAGTTAGACGCTACTTCTTGGACATTAAGGTACAAGGATTCGGCAATGGCCTCCAATGTGGGGTCTTTCCCGGGACCTAAATATAATTCACGACCTTTCATGCTACAACCCAAAATCTTCTCGAATTCTTCCAATGTTGGAGCTAGTTGGAAATCTTGAAATGTAAAGCACCGGAGTGGTGGGTCGAAGAATTGTGCCAAAGTAGTTAATGTCGTTGAATCTATCCTCACGGGTAGGAGATCAAGTATCAACCGATAGCTTGCTTCAAAAATACTCTTGTTGACCGGGGAGAGCCTCTTGCTTAAGGCTAACAAACTTTCCACCCTAGGAGCTTTAACCTTGAAAGCGAGCGTACTTTTATTTCCGGAATCCATATTTCTCTTTGCTAATATTTGATTGTTCTTTTTAAATTCCTATAAAGCAAAGTGATATGCGAAAATTATTTTCCATGAATGTAAATGTATGATATGCATGGGTGTGATATGTAGGTTCAAAAAATCCCCCCATCCTCACGTGTAGGCTCTAATAGGTAAGATTCCTAAGAAGAGATCCTTAGAGTCATCAATCTCATATGGAATTAGGGTTGTCTATGGACATACGTCAACATGACTTCAATTAATTCCATATGAAAATCTCGTCTAAGCGGGGTTGGGCATCCTACCTCACGGACATACGTCAACGCGGGCTTCCGCACACAACCTCCTTCTAACTTAGTTTTCTCTCGAGCTCGGGTAGAGAGCCTCACACGTCCGGCATTAACCCGAACAATGTGGAGTAACATCGCTCAAGTAACCCCCACAATTGAGATATCTATATATGAAGCACAAAGGATATATATATGTATGCAGAGTATAAGAATAAACAAGACAAATAATGACAAGAAAATATAAACACGTAAGTAAAATGAACCAAATTAGCCTAAAAGCCGACTGAGATAGGCTTGACTCGTTTATGCAAAAACAAAGTGTTTTATGCAAGGTCCCCAGTGAAGTCGCCATTTCTGTCGCGTCGAATTTCGGATGTCAAGCTATGGACTAGCATTGAATCACTAATTCTAAATTA
Organism: Medicago ruthenica; assembly: GCA_018208015.1. Lineage (NCBI taxonomy): Eukaryota > Viridiplantae > Streptophyta > Magnoliopsida > Fabales > Fabaceae > Medicago > Medicago ruthenica. The sequence continues at coordinate 107,942 of WNNG01000471.1, forward strand.
CGACTGAACTTTTAAATTTTCGGGGAAAAAAGGAAAAAAGTTCTAAATTACCTTGAGAAAAGATTTTAGGTTCGAAAGTCGATTATGCGAGGGGAAGGTATTAGCACCCCTCACATCCGTTGTACTCAACGGGAACCTCTTAGTCGGCTTAGGCTTAAAATGCTTCGATGTTTTACTTACGTGTTTATACAAGTATAAAAGGAGATATATAAAAACATAATGCGGGATGAAGAAAGAGATAAAAACAAACGAAAGGGAAAAACAGGTTTTTTATTAATGGGCTTGACAAGATGTCGATCTTGCTCCTACGTATCTCCCGGTAGTCGGAGAATTCAAAGCGTACGTAGTTCTTTGGTAGAAAACGTTTGTATGTTGGTTCGTTTTAGTTAAAAAAAAGATTTGATCGCGTCCGAGCGAAAAAAGTTTGAAAAAAGAAAAAGTAATGAAAGTAAATGTCAACTGTTCGGGTTGCTGCCGAACTGGCCATTGACGACAAGAAAATAAAAGTAAATGTCAGCTGCTCGGGTTGTTGCCGAACTGGCCACTGACGACAATGCATGAAAGTAAATGATTTGATGAAAAAAAGTTTTCCACTCGGACTTGAACAAAGATTTTTAAAAACGTACGAAGACGTACAAAGTTTTAAAATGGAGAAAGATGGACGCTAGGCGATAAACTCGCGCAAGGCGTGAATGTTTTAAAAGGAGTAAACAAAAGACAAACGCACCGAGGCAAAAAATTCGCGCAAGGCGTAAAAAGGTTTAAAATAAACGCGCAAGGCGCGAAAGGTTCGGATTGACCACAAGGGCCAAGAAAAGGGTAAAAATGGCCACAAGGGGGCCAAGGGAATGTTGAGCGTTACTAGACGCGTCAAGGGTGGAATGACGATTGCCCGAGCGACGAGACATACGTCACGCATTCGTGCAACCGAGGTTTGGGGAGACATACGTCAAGCCATTCCCGTTTCATTCAAGTTTGGTTTTGTCACCCGGAGAAATCTCAAAGGGGACCAAAGCTTTAAAAGGAAAGTGTAAAAGAAAAGCAAAACACGAACAAATTTGTTGTTCGATCTTATTAAAAATCATGAACGTTACTTGTTGCTTAAGTTATTGAAACTCAAAGAACGAGTTTGGTTCAAGTTTGAATGGCAAACACAATCATAAAATATGCAAAAATTGGAAAGTTCACAAGTTCGGCTCAATTCGAGCTTGGTTTTAAAAAGAATGAGCAAGCTCGGCTTAAGTTCGCGTTTGGATTGAAAATCATGAACAACATGGTTGTTCAAGTTTGTTTTGAAATGTACGAACTTAGCTTGTTGCTCAAACTTGGTTTTGAAAATATTAAAGAACATAACTTGTCTCACAAGTTACTCAAAATTTGTCGCACGAACTTGTGAAATCTTCAAAGTTGTGCATGATTATGAATTGGATTTGGACCAAAATGGTTTTAACCCTCTTTAGGTTCTGAATCAAGGGCTAGAATCCCAAAAATTTGACATTTGAATGCCTGATTCATGTTCTGAGTTTCATATACTTCGCAGAGCAACCAGAACTTGGCTCTGCGAAGTCAGGTTCTGGTGTGTTCGCAGTGCGAGCAATACTTTGCTCTGCGAAGTATACGAATTTTCAAACTCAGAAGCTGTTTCTGAGCAGAAGTTCAGAAACTGCTTCTAAGCAAGATTCAGAACCTAAAGGAGGTTAAAAAGCTTGACAAAATGGAAGAAAAAGAGGTGGAAAATCACAGTTTTAAAGCTTGGCCCCTTTGAGGTCCTTTTTGAGGTTCAAAAGAGGTTTTTGTTCACAAAGTGAAATTGGACAAAGCAAGATATGCAAACAGCAAACACAATAGAAAATAAGGATTATAGGAGACTTACAGAACTCCTAGCAATGCTTGAACAAGATTGGAAGTGGCTTGCTTGCTTTGTGAGAGGTTATGAACAAAGTTCTAAGTGTTTGTGATGGACTGATTTTTGTGCTGCAATGCAAGGGATTTTTGTGTGGATTTCGTGTGTATTGGCTCTCTGAATTGGTCTGTTTTTTGTGTTTTTAACTGGTTTCAATGTATATAATCCTTGGGCCTTGGCATTCCTTTTATAGGCCAAAATGCAAATCTTTGTAATGATGAACAATGATGAACAAAATCCTAAAACACTAGCTGATTTGGGCTAAATTCAGGCTAGAACACTTTGCATTTAATGCTAATGGATAGAACTTGCTTTGCCTTGTGCCAAGGGGCAAGGTCTTGACTGATCTCAGCCACAAATGCCATTGATTCTAGAAGGTAATGATGGTAAAAACTGTAAAACAGGGCAGCTGCAAAAGGGATGATTCTTGGGATCAATCCTTGCAATCTTGGAAGGTCAAACAATCAAAACGTGTACTGCCATGTACAGGGAGATTGGGGGAAGCAAAATGAGCATGTGGGCTTATGTGTGGGAGGAGAAATCCAAGTCAAAACAGGGCACATCAAACAGCTTTTTTGCAACAAAAACCACTTGTGATTGACTGGTTTTGGCAGGGAAAAAGGGAAGGAAAGGGATCAAGCAGCTGGCTGGCAAGTTTAGGTTGGGTGAGGGGTCAATTTGGAGGGACAAAAGCTGACCAAGGATAGCCAATTTGTTTGATCACATGAGAGGTTGGAAGAAAATCCTTCTTTCCTTTTACCTTTAATGTCACACATTAAATCTTGCCTTGCTGCACCAAATCAGTCACAAAACAGCAATAATAAAAGTAATAATGCTACTAATAACAATTGTAGTTGAAAACAAAAAAGATAAACCCATGTATAAAAATCTGCAGAAAATTTCGCAGAGGTCGCAGTGCGAAGGTGATTTCGCACTGCGAACTCCACTTTTTTTGATTTTTGTATTAAAAAATAAAAAGGTGAAAAATGAGTAAAAATAAATAATAATGATAATGATAAATGCAAAATGCAATTGATATGAAAATAAAATAGTAAATGACCAATAATAATAATAAAATGATGATAATAAATAAAACTTAATAATATTAAAAGATAAAGAAACTAATAGTAATAAAATAATAATGATATTATTAAAGAAAAATAAAATAAAATAACATTAATAATTATAAGGATAATGATGATGATAATAAAATATTATAGCAATAATAAAAATAATAAAAGGTAAAAATAAATAATGAGATAATAAAAAAAACAAAAAATAAGTAAA